>RJWT010035218.1:0-13524 GCA_004365215.1 Cuniculus paca
ACGTATGCAACACATCTTGATTACTTTGATCGCCTTTCCCTCACAGCCTCCCTGTCTCCCTCTCTCCCTATTCCTCTCCATCCCCCCCTCTTATCACTCCCTCCCCTTCCCATTGGAGAAAAATCTATTTCCCTACTTCCTATTATCTATCTTTTCTTTTGCACTTTCTTTATATTTGGGTTTCTCCTAGAAAAGAATCCACGCAATAGTTAAGCTACTGTGCCTTATTTATTTCACTTAATATGAAAAATCTCAAAGTTTCATTCCTTTTCCTACCAATGACTCATTTATCTTCCTTTATGGCAGGGTAGTACTCTCCTGCATGTACATTTCAACATATCAATTTTGAAGTGACAAAGACCTTTAGACCATAGTAACAGCGAAATTAAGCAGTTTATTCATAGGAGAATGTTAAGAGGTAAATGCTGTTTGCTACAGAAACACGGTTGTATTTATGGAGATGCTGTTTAGTGCATTCCGTTTCTGTGTTGCTTTTGAACTTCTCTTGCCTTGTTTCCTATAACGTCGTGCATTTTTCTTGCAACTGAACTTTGAACACTTTTTCTTGGATACTGTCCTAGAATCAACCATGAATTTCTATCAAATGCCCTCCATTAGATATTTTAGCAATTTAGCCAAAATTAGTTGATACTCTCTGTATCAGCTGTTATCCAGAAGTTCTAAGTGTACATAAAAAAATAAAACTTGGATTCTGCTCTCAAAGAAGTTGATATTTTTAAGAGCTATCAAAGATATTAATAATTTTAAAATGGTGATATACTTTTATAGTAACAAAATTTCTTAGGATGGCACTAGCTTCATGAGGGGACTTCTTAGCCTTCCTTACAGGAAATTGAAGTTTTTTCATTTTTCATGAATGAAAAGGAAGGACAAGCATGGACCTATAGTTTCTGGATCAGGAAATAGCATGAAGCAAATTACAGAAACAGCACACTAGAGAATGTGTTTAGGAAATGGAACGAAGTTTGTGAAGTACAGGCTTGGGAGCAGAGGAAAACAGAGGACAAATGAAGGCAGGTCCTGTGGAAGAAGAAGACGAGTCAAAATTTTATCTTAGAGGTAATGGGAAACCCTTGGAAGAAGGGATCAAGTCAAAAACTATATCACTCAAATATCATAAGTCCTGAGTGGCAGTTACTGATAATATAAACCAATTTTGATCTATGTTAAAGACATTGAGAAAACTTCCATTATCTAGATAAAATTCTTCATATCTTATGCCATTCACTCACTTCTACAGCTCTTAAGAGAAATTTGAAGAAATCACCCTTCCTCAAAAGCAATTGGTGTTTTAAAAATAGATTTACTTTTATATTCTTTAAGTTAAAAATGCGAGAGAGATATACTACAAATGAAATAGGCTGTCTGCTGGGTTTTTCCCCAATGGAAAAACTTAAATCAAAAAACTCCAGTAGAAAATACAAAAACAGGGAAGCAAAGGTATGATTTAGAAGGAGAAGAATAAATGTCGAGGTGTGAGAACAAGTTACCCCTGTTTAGTGTCAAGTAAGACAGATAGCTCGGTCCTATGGTGGTGTCCTATCTACCACATCTTAGGACAGTCCATCTAGGAGGATGAAAAGAGAAGAATTTATCATGAACTCCTGTCTCCTCTATATTCTTTCACTGGGGATCCCCAAGACTGTTCACCACAGAAACCCTTAGGTTGGAGATGATTCACATGCAGTGATGTTGACATGAGGTGATTCATTACTGAGCTATGCTTTCAAGAAGTCAGTGAGAGTCCACACCAACTGGGACAGTTGCTGTGGCCAGGATGGGGTGGTGGTGATCAATATCTTGAGGACAGATAAGGCTGAGAAGGACCTGAATTCTTTAATATGGACATGCTATGATCTATTGGGACAATCGCAGTGTGGCAAAGACTAGTGTGGCATACACTCACCGAGTTTTAAAGAATTGATCAAGTGGTTTTCTTAAGGAAGGAACCCATTATTGTATGATAAGAATGTTGTGAATCTTCCTTTGAGTCTTCTCCATATGACTCACTATCGCTGGATGATGGGTAGTGATGAATGGAAAGAACCAAGACGTTTCAGGAATAGTTGATGTTGGGTCTGAAGAAATAATTTCTTAGGTCTCTGAACATCAGGAGAACCCTTAAGGTTTTTTTCTTTTTTTCTGCAGTCTAAATTATAGAAATTCTTTAGAGACCACGAACATATCCATAGTTGTTTTCCTAGGTACCTCATGTTGGGTGCAGATGTCGTTCACACCATGAAGAATCCCCACAAGTATTCAACACCTCAATTATACTTTTGTGATCTCTGAACTCTCATCTCTCATCTTCACAGACATCAAATAGAAATATGTTCCTCATGTGCCTCCCTACCTCATACCAGTGAACCCAGTCTCCTGCGTTCTCCTGTATCTGTCCTACCAAACTGACTACCTAATGGCGGAATGCACAAATACACACACACACGCACACACACACACACACACACACACACACACACACACACACACAGAGTCAGACCTGTGCCGGTAGTAATGAACCTTCAGTTCTGTATTCGTTCAGACATCTTATTAGCATACTACAAAGAAACAACTTCAAATCTTTTTTGCTCTTTTCAACGCTCAAGCAGCTTGTTTCAACCTATATATACTGGAAAAAGAGCTTTGCTTTCTTCTTAAGTGAGTAAATAAACATCATTAGAGGATCTCAGGTTACAGTTTAGGGCTAGAATGCTTGCCTAGCATGCAGGAGGCCCTGGGTCTGATGCCCAGCACTACAAAAAAAAAAGAATGTAATAAGACTGTGGGTGTGGCTTTGTGGTAGAGCTGATTGCCTACTATGTGCAATCTCTAGCAAAGAAAAAAAAAGTCATTACACAGAAATTTTGTTGTTTTCTACCAAATAAAGAAACCAAAGTCCGTCTCTACCAAACAGTCCTCTTTTCATTTCAGATTACAGTATGAGAAGTATCCTTCAAGGTTTCAAAAGCATTTTTTCCTGTGTGCTCTGCATTTTAGTGCTCAGGGAATTTACACAAACCATTATCCCTCCCATTCACATGTTCCCTGCTTTTTTCCCCTCTGAGGCCAGGTTTAATTTCTTCTTTCATAAATGTACTCTCCGGACTCACTGTTATTCTCAGGCTGTGTAACCTAAGGCCTCTCCCCTTCTGGTCACAAGTATTTAGAGATGTTTTTGTAAAAGGCAAACTGTAAATATTTGAAAGAAGGGAAAATGAAGTACAGTCCCAACCTCCCAAACTCCGGGTGCAAGGAATGTGCATGGCATCAGTAAGAATGTCAAGGGCAGCATCCTTAGGAACTCAGTTTGCAGTTATGCCAAAGCAGGGGGTTAACTTTCTGGAAAGAAGCTAAACATGTAATGGATCTTCATGATCTCGCAAGAGAAACTTCCATGAGCAAAATGGGTAGGTAGTATAGGAAAAGTCTGAAAGAGAGGGGCTAAAGAAACAAATTTGTTTTGGGTCAAAGGAATGCAGTGACTTGGAGAAAGAGACTGGTAGAGCAGTGTTTCTCAAAGCTTCCTAATGATAATATTTAACTACATCCAGATAAAAAAACTTGTTCTCAGTTTTCACCCCAGAATTAGTATTTCGAATTTTTAACAAACACAATGAGCAATTTTTATGATGCAGCAAATATGAGAGCAGAGTCACCATAGAGTACGTTTATATGTGTGTATGTGTGTATGTGTGTTTGTGTGTATGTGTGTTTGCGTGTGTATGTGTGTATGCGTGTGTGTGTATGTTTGTATGCATGTTGTGTGTGTGTGACATGCACCTATGTGCTGATATGTTGCATATTTTCTGTCAAACAGATAAAGAACTTGGGTTCTAACAGTTCCATGTAGTTCTGTGAATCCTTGGGTGGCATGCAATTACGTGTGGCTTGGATGGATGATGGTTTGGCTGAAAAGTTTATCCCTTAGATACCCTTTCCGATACTTCAGCTGGGATCTGGAGTTATTGTAGCAGAAATTTACACAATGAATCAAGTGAATGCATGGCTCTAATTGTATTAGGTCGGTGGTTTTATGTTTTGAGACTAAAGGTCTCAGCGACTTACTTGAGGCAGTTTCAGGTTCTCAGTGGTATTTTTGGGGTTCTGGCTGGCATTCTTGGATTTAGTAAAGGCTTTTCTTGTGCTCTGCCAAAAATGTGTCATAAAGCTGAGATGGGGTAATGGAAGGAGAAGCAAACTGAAGAACAGAATAAAGAAAAATCAATAAAACTTTACTTGGAGAGGAGTTTGTGAGGAGTTTTCTAAATTGGGAACCAGGCGATTAGTGACACTCTTGACTAAGGTAAAAAAAAATCAGGATAAATTTCAGTGCTTTTGGAGTAGGAAAGATCAGTTTTGGATATTTCAAGGTGTGATGCTTATACTACCCTCACATGCAACTCAGTAGAAAGGCATGGGTGGGGAATTCGGGTTCCATACTTTAGTGATTGACTTTATGTATCAAGTTGATAGGTCCATGGCATCTAGATATTTGGTCAAACTTATTTTTGATGCCATGAAGGTGTTTTATGGGTGGTATTAGTACTTAAATCAGTGGATTTTTAGTTAAGTAGATTATACTCCATAACATGCACGAGCCTCTTCTAATCAGTTAAAGGACTTACTATGTTAAACTGATGGCCACAAGCAAAAGAAATCAGTAGATTCCTTTGGACTCAGACTGCAACTTTTCACTGGTCTTCCTGACCTCTGGCCTACCCTGCCTTTATTTCATAGGCTAATTTTTTAAAAAGTGCTCCCCCACACCATTTCTATGGAGAACTATGACTACCACACATAGTAACCAGCATGTAGAAATCATTATTGAGATGGAACAGATTGCCTTGAGAACAAAAGTAGCCTCAGGGCTGGGTATGTATCTCTGAGATAGAGTGTGAGCATAGCATGTTCAAGGCACTAGATTCAATTCCCAGCAAACCTTACTGCCCCCAAAACTAAATAGAAATGAACTGAGAATACAGTCGTGGGTGAAAATGGCAATGCTTAAAGAATGAACAAAGTAAGAACAGGTAATAAAGTAATCTAAGAAACATTGATTGTGAAGACACTGGGTGTCATGGTTGTGGGCTTAGCGACTAGTAGAACAAAGCATGTTAAGGGAACAGGTCAGAGTGTTAAACATGAAAGGTAAGGTTGATTTGAGAGTTAAAGTCTGTGTCTTAGCAAGGGTGGTTGTGAAGAGGAGTATATTATTTTTAGCCTAGAATGGAATTGAGAGGTGAGAATACAGATTTCTCCCTGAAAACCTTGAATAGGAAGGGAAGGGATAAAGGGGAGTAGATAAAGGAAAAAATAGGTGCAAGAGAAAAAGTACTTAACATTTCTTGTGAACTTCTGCTTTGTGATTTAAGCCTAAAACACTTGCAGCACATGTTTGGTTTAGAGAATGAATTTCCAAGAACCAGGAGGACTGACACTTGAGCAGAAAGGAAGAATGATGTCTCCTAAAAGAGGTGGACAAGAATGAAACCAGGAACGTGTGCAGGGTGCTGCTCTCCGATATGAGGAAACACATGGTCACCTGGAATTGGAAGAGAACCTGTGTTCGAGGCCATATACCACATACCATATGCCATGTACCATGTACCTTGTACCATATACCATATACAATATACAATACAAAGATGGGAGACAGGAGCTCAGGTGATGTAGGACATCACAGGAGTAGATCCTAAAATGAGGAAGAGATGGTAAGGGTTAGCATGGAGGAATTAATGGAGTGCAAAATGTTAGAATTATTTAAGAAAGAATTGGTTAAAGATGAATCAACTGCTAGATTATAGTAAGGGGTCAAATTAGATTAGAATTTGTAGTAATAGCAATGCTCAGGGTCGTACTTATTTCTGTAGAGAACTAGATAGCGTAAACTCAGGAGAGAAGTTAGCATTGTCATGGTTGTAACCTAAGGAAACACCAGAAAGTTAGCTGAGTTTCCTCCTGGGAGAGAAACCAAAGTCATCATCAGTGGGTTCCAGGCTGGGTGCAGAATGAGATGATGACAGAATGGGAGCTGATACAAGAGACAAAAAGGGAGGGTAAATTTAAATTCTATCTCCTTCGCTCTAGAAGCCAAGCTATATTCTTAAGGCAGGCATATTCCCTTCTATAGCCTAAAGAACTGTCCAAAAGTCACCCATGGTACTTGCTAATTGACTCAGAGAATTACTCCAGGTGGCTCCAAATCTCACCATCTGCTGGGGGACCTTCTCTCCAGTCTGGCATTGGCATCATTTCTTGGAAGCAGTCTCTCTGCTCCCCCAACAGATTGATTACCTATTTGGGCAGTCAGCTGTCCTTTGGACAATAGCTACAACATGTGCTTCTTCTCAAATTACACCCCATGGCCATGTGTCCAGCAGTAAGTAGCGGCTCCCCTTCCAACACAGCTCCCTGACATTCACTGGGGCCTTCTTGAGAGTTTCATGGCCATGTTGTCAAGTTGAGCAAATTTTGTAAGCAAATTCCTCATAAAAATGGACACATGATTAATACAGTGGTTGAATTTTACATAGCCATAACCATACAAGAATAAATAATAAGTGCTAAAGGGAAATAAATGCTGAGAATTATGTGATACCTGATAACGAACACGGTTATGCAGTGCTATAAAATGTAGCTCCTTTCAGAATTCCCAGGGTCTCAGCTCCCATGTTTTTCAGAGTCTGGATGTCAGTCTTTGCTTTTCTACTTATCGTTGTGCTTTCTGTGACTTAAAAGCATGAATGATTAGAATGACAATTATTTGGGGATTTATTAGGTTTAGGATACAAACAGCTCAATTTTGAAGTTTCACAGAAGTGCTGGCTGCAGACGTATTCAGAGAAGAGTAACTGTTTTACATTATCAGATCATCCATCCACGACTGGAATTTCTGAGTGCTTTTCATTGAATATCTGAATGATTTGCATTGTTGGGTAATGAATACCAAGGATGCCATTCCTCATTTATGTTGATTAAGTGTTATTTTATAAGGAAAGCCCTAATGGACTTAGGATCAGTAAAGTCTAAAATTTGTTTTTTACTCTGTTAATAGTTAAATTAGTAACCTTGAGAAATTATGTCATTTTCGTGTTTAATTCTTACATCTGGAAATTTCTTCTATTGATACATTTCTTATTTTGAAATATAGCTATAGTTTTTAAAACTTTATGACCTCATAATTTTTAGTATATATTGGATAACATTTGTCATGGGAATTTGTGTGTATATGTATCTTAATTCTGTTTAGTCCCTTTTTATTTTTGTCCCTTATTGCTCCTTCCAACCCTCATTCCCTTTCTCATTTGCAAAAGCACTATTTCTTTTTCTTATGATTTTCAAAAATCTATTGATTACACGTCCTGAGAATAATGATCTTAATAAACTTTTTTCAGCTAAGAAGGTAACATACAAATAGCTATATTCTTCCAAAAGCACTTTTCATCAAATTTGATATGTAAGTGAAATTTTTCATTCTAAAAGTTGCAATATAATTAAGATTCAAGTCTTGGAGATTACATTAGAATTTTATGGTAACCTATAATTACAATAATGCTATATTGCCAATTGTGTTAGATATATTATTAGTAGAAAAGCGAATCACTGGACCTACTGAGCAAGAATTTTTACTAATTACAACATATCTGACTATGCTTTAATAAATATTAGATTGAGTAGGAGAAATTTTCCTTGCTACTAGACTTAAATTGGTCCAAAAATTATAAGAGATAAAAATATTTTAGTAAAAATCACTCACATGAAGCATAATTTACCCCATGAAATGTACACAAAACAAACAAGAAACAAAAAGTTTTCCAATCAAACACTATTTCCAATTTTTTCTTCAACTTGCTTTAAAAATAATTCCTTTCCTTTTCTTTCCCTCTCCTCTCCATCTCCTGTTCCTCTTCCCATTTGAAAAAGATCTCCCTATTTCCTATTATCTATCTTTTATTTTGCTTTTTATTTATATTTTGGGCTTCTCATATAAGAGAAACCAAGTATTATTGAAACTTGTGTTTCTGATTTATTTTACTTACCATTATAGTCTCAAGGTGCAACCATGCACCAGCAAACTCCTCAAGTTTATTTTTCTTTATGGCAGAGTGGTATTTCATTTTAGATAAATACCATGTTTTATTTATCCATTTGTTTGTTGTTGGGCATATTGTCTGTTCCTAAGATTTAGCTATTCTAGATTGTGCTACTATAAACATGAGCATGCATGTATTTCTGTAATATGATGATATGAACTTTTTCTAGATGATACCTAGAAGGAGAATAGCTAGGTGTCTTAGTTACTTTTCTCTCATTTCTGAGACAAAATACCTGGCACCAAAATTGAAAGGGAGAAAGATTTATTTAGCTCACAGTTTGTAGAGGTTTCAGTCCATAATCAGCTGCCTCCAAGGTAGAGGGCAACCATTCATGCATGGAAGACAGCAAAAGCAAGAAGAGAACAAGGAGAGGGAGACAGGCCTTTCTCTCCCGTATATTGCATGTAGGGTACCCACCCTAGGACAGGTGCAGCACTCACACCACTAATCCCAGCACTGGACAATGAACCAATCACAAACTCTAGATTTAGTCACCTCCTAAAAATTCACTTTCCATGACTCCATGAAGCTTTGGGGGGACATCTAGACACAAATCATGACACTAGGTCAAATGAAATTTCTAGTTTTAGTTTTTTTGAACAATCATCATACTGATCTTCATCATGGTTGCACAAGTTTACATTTCCACCACAGTGGAAAAGGGTTCCTTTTTCCTGCAGCCTCATCAGGATTTGTTATCATTTGATTTCCTGAATAGCTATTCTTTCTGGGATAAGATGATATCTCAGTGTAGTTTTTATTTGTATTCTCTAGTGGTCAGTGTTATGACTTGTATTTAGATGTCCCAGCAAAGCCTCATGTGCTTATAAGTGGGGCTTTTTGGTGTTGATTGGGTTGAGGATATGTGATACTAGAATTAAGGGTGTGTGGTACTAAATCAGTCCACTCATTGGTTTAGCATAGTTCTTGGTATGGATAATAAGGCCACCCTGGGTACAGGTGGTCCAACTCAAAAGGTTGGTATCCTGGATGGAATATAAATAGACAGAAAGAGGCTTGGCTCACCACTTGCTGCTTGCTATTGCTGCTTGCTGCTTCCTGTCTGTCTTGCCATGAACTGTTTTCCTCAACCTTGAAAACAGTGGACAATAGAATAAAACTTGTACAAATTATGAGCTGAATTAAATCTTTGGTCCTTTAAATTTGGATGTTGGCATTTTGTTTCAGCAATTGGAAAGTAACTAATACAGCCTGCAGTGTTGAACATTTTTTTTCTCATGTATTATTGGCCACCTGTGTTTCTTTTGAGAAGTTTCTATTCACTTTGGTTGCTCATTGTTTGATCAAGTCTTTTATTTGGGAGGGGTTGACATTTTTGCTTTCTTTATATCTATCTTCTACATGCAAGTCTTCTTTCCAGGAAATAGCTGGCAAAATTTTCCCCATTCTCCAGGCTCTCTCTTCACTCTTGTTTTCTTTTCTGTGCAGAACCTGTAATTTGATATGACCTCATTTGTTATTCTTGGTATTATTTATTGTGCAGTTGGTGTTCTATTCCAATGAGCTTGGCTACCTCTACATTTTTATGAATTTTAGTTACTTTAGACCACTGATTCATTTTGTTTTTGATTTGGTACAGGGTGAGATATATGGGTGTAACTCAGTCTTCTTCATGTGAATCTTCAATTTTCACAGAACTGTTCATTAAAGAGGCCATCTTTCCTCCAGTGTATGTTTTTGGCCCCTTTGTCAAAGATCAAATAGTTGAATCTGTCTTGGCTTATTTCTGTTTCCTGTGTTCTGCTCCACTGATCCACATTTCTGGTTTTGTTCCAGTACCGCACAGGTCTTTTTTTTTTTTTTCTTCATTGTAGCTTTGTAATACAACTCCAAAGCTGGGATTGTGATGCCTTTTGCTTTGTTGTTACACAGAATTGCTTTTGCTAGTCTGGGTCTCTTCTGGTTCCATATGAATTTTAGAACTGTTTTCTCTAGATCTGTGAGAAATGCTGTTGGTATTTTGGTGAGTACATCTTTAAATGTATATCTATACCAGTTTTGGAAGTATAGTCATTTTAACTATATTGATTCTGCCTATCCAAGAACATAGGTTATCTTCTTGTTTTCTGATGCCCTCTTCAATTTCCTTCTTTAGACTGATATAATTTCCAATTTAGAAGTCTTTTACTTCCTTGATTAGGTTAATTTCTGAGTATGAAATTGTTTTCCTAGTTTCTTTCTCAGTGAGTTCATTAGTAATGTATAGGAATGCTATTAATTTTCATGTGATAATTTTACATCCCACTACACTTCAAAATTTGGTTATTATTTCTAATAGTGTTTTAGTGAAATTTTTGGATCTTGAAAGTAGAACATTATATCATCTGCAAATAATGATACTTTGACATCCTACTTTCCTAGCTATATCCCTTTTATTTCTTTCTGTTGTCTAATTGCTCTGGCTGTTTCAAGGGTCATGTTAAATGGCAGTGGTGATGGTGGACATTCCTTTCTCTTGTTCCTGATTTAAGACATAAAGCTTTCAGTTTTTCTCTATTTAATATGATGTTGTCAGTATGTTTGTCATAAACAGCTTTTATTTGGTAGTGGAGATACAATACTTCTATATGTACTTTCTTCAGGGTTTTAAACATGAATGGGTGTTGGATTTTGGCAAAACCTTTTACAGTATCTATTGAGATGATCGTATGATGTGGTCTTTGCCTCTGTTAATGCGATAATTACATTGATTTACATATGCTCAACCATGGTGCACTATCTTTTTTGGGGGGATTAATAAATTTATTATTTGTATCTTTACATTTTCTTTTTTTATTTTATTCTATAGAGAAAAAAATAAAAAAAAACAGAGTTTTAAAACAGGCTAGTAGGAGAGTAACAATAATTAATTGCATATTGTTATCTTCATAGTAGTTGTTCAAAGCACAAGATATAGGCATGATATATTGTCCAAACAGTATTAACAAAAACCTTTCTATTCAATACACTAGAAGAAACTAGTTGTATAACAATTTGAACTATCTTAATATATATTTATATATATATTTTAATTTGTTTTGTTTTGTTTTGATTTTTTTGGTACCAGGGATTGAACTCATGACCTTGTGCTTGCCAGGCAAGTGCTGAATACATATATATATATATATATATATATATATATATATATATATATTCATTTTTTTCCTTTTCCCTTCCTTCCTTTCCCCTTTCTGCACTACCTTTTAATGATCTGTTTCACTCTGTTTGCTGGTATCTTGCTGAGGATTTTCGCATCTTTGTTCATTAGAGAGATTAGTTTGTAGTTTTCTTTGTTTGGTTGGATTCTTGTCTAGTTTTGGACTAATGTAATGCTAGTTTCCAAGAATGACTTTTCTTTATATTTCATTAAAGATTTTGAGGAGTGTTGGTGTCATACCTTCCCTGAAGTTCTTGTAGAACTCAGCAATAAATCCATCAGATTCTGAACTTTTCTGGGTAGGTTTTTTATTTCTGCTTTGATTTCATTGAATAGTGTTGGATTATTCAGGATTTTTAAGTCTTTTTTGTAATTCAGATGTATCTAGAAATCTCTCCATTTCTTCTTGGTTCTCCATTTTATTGGCATACAAGTTTATGAAGTAGTTGGTAATAATATTCTGGATTATAACTTTTTTCATTTCTAATTGCATTGATTTCTTTTTTTCTTTTTTTGTAAAAGTGGCTAAGGATTTGTCAGTTTCATTAACCTTTTCAAAGATCTAGCTCTTCTTTCATTCTTTGTATTTGTGTTTTGGTCTCCATCTTATTGATTTCTGCTCTGATGTTAATAATTTCCTTCTTTCAACTATATTGCACCATTGTAAAAGTACACATGATATTTATATTAAGATATAACTGAATGTTGCAAAATTGACTTTAATTATAAATAATATTGCACATATAAAATTACAAGGTACTTTTATAGGTTTTCTTCAAAGAAATTTAAGAGAAACTTGCCAGAGTAGTTGTGTGCATAGTAACAATCATGTTTCTTTTTTTTATTTTAAAAAGCAAAACAGAAAAAAGGATAGAAATGATACAGAATTTTAAGAAAAGTAGGAAATTAACACTAGTTAATATATTGCATATTGTTATCTTAGAAGTAGCAGTTATAATGAAAGGGAACATTCATATTTCAATGAGTTTGGTAAACTTTATGTGAAAAAGTGATAAAAATACTATATTACCAGCTAGTAGGAGAAAAGTGGCAGAACAAACTCTAGAGATACTATTATTTATAGAAAAATGAGTATGTTCATGTCACAGATTCTCAACCTGTATACTTTCAGATTTCATGTCAGTGAATTAGGAATCTACCTGTTAATTAGGAATCTGTTTTTCATTAATTCATCATTGTTTTTGCATCAATTTCAAAGCAAATCAACTCCACATCTATTTATTTCCTTTTCATCAACATCACCAGATGAATGATACTCACAAAAAGGATCACTCAACACTTTCAAGATCGTTGTGTCTTCAGTTGAAATGTTTGCATATTTCTTTTAGAATATATTTTATTATGAAGTAAAAATATATAATTTCTTTTCTCAAATAGCTTTATCCAATATAAACATTTCCTAATAAAACTGAAGTTGTTATTGTATTCATCCTAGTCACATGTGATATTTATTTAGGAGCTAAATAATTAGACTCTTCCTGTTAAGACGAAGATAAACTCTCAAGGTTAAAGCATTATTTAGATTATTTCTTTGAATGTAAAAAAATATATCTTAGTACCTTTTGAAACTTGAACAAATATTTGACTGTGGAAGGTAAAGTCAGTGCTCTACAAAAAGTGCTAGTGTACTCATTTCCAACTTCTTTGTAATTATTAAATAGGATAGGTAATAAAGGTGTGTGCTCCAAATAAGTAGGTTGCACTCAAAACGTTGGTGTAGGAATCTTTTAAATTTGTAGTTGTAACTTTATAACAGGTGTACAATATCACCTATAACATTCTGAGTGTGACATATACCACATGAATCTGCTATGTGATTAATAGTTTTTTAGTAGGGTAATATGTTATA
Source organism: Cuniculus paca (assembly GCA_004365215.1). Lineage (NCBI taxonomy): Eukaryota > Metazoa > Chordata > Mammalia > Rodentia > Cuniculidae > Cuniculus > Cuniculus paca. The sequence goes on from RJWT010035218.1 coordinate 13,145, forward strand.
ATTTACCTTTTTCAGGTGCTTCATTCACAGAACCTATTTATGAGATAAAGATTTTTCATGTGATTCTATAAGATATCTCTGTCAATAGCGGACATAAAACTAATCACCATGGTTTACAGAATGATAGCTTTCACGACATTTACTAAACAAATCCAGTAGCTGACTTTAGTCCCAACATCAGTAGACCTATGAGGATGATTGCTCATTGTGCCAGGACCAACATTGCTATTTCCTCTTTCATAAAACAGCTTGAATGCTATAGTTTTCATAATATATCTGATAATTAGATTAAAGAAATTACTATGTTCTGTTGTAGCCAGGGTTTGCAAGAGAATAGTTTTAATGCAGGACTCATAATTTATAGGATTATTTTATAAATT
>RJWT010035219.1:0-13510 GCA_004365215.1 Cuniculus paca
TTTCTCGAAAAAGTAAAACCAGAGGTTTGACCCAGGTATTCTCCTTCTTGGTATCTTCCCAAAAGAATTAAAAGAATCATACCATGGTAATATATCCAAACCCATGTTTATAGCAGCAGTTTGTAATAGCAGTTTGGAGGCAGCCTAAATGTCCAACCAAGGAATGAATAAAGAAGATACAGTTTGTTTATTCAATGGAGTGCTACTATGCCATACAAAAGGATAGACTTGAGACATTTCTAAATAAATGGATGCACCTTGAGACCTGTCTTGGTTACTTTTTTCTCATTGAAACAAAATACCCGATGCCCAAAGTGAAGTAAGGAGAGGTTCATTTCTTACGGTTTTGGGATTTGAGTCCATAATTAGCTGGCTCCAAGGCAGAGTGGCGTGGCTGGAGGGCAGCTGTTCATGGCAGCTGCAAGTGTCAAGAGCAAACCTCGCAAAAGAGGGAGAAAATGCCCCCATTCCAACCTTACATTGTATGTTGGCTCCACCCCTGGGTGGGTGTAGAACTCACACCACCGATCCCAGCACTACACAATGAGTCAATCATAAACATTAAATTCAGCTGCTTTCATAACTACATGAGGCTTGGGGGGGCCATCTATATACAAACCATAGCATTCCACCCCTGGCCCCACAAAGACTCATGTACATCCCTTATACAAAAGACATTTAGTCCACCTCCATGAGTTGCCAGAGTCCTAACAGTTTCAGCATTGCTGAAAAGTTCCAAGTCTCAAGTCTCCAAGATCTAAAGCAAACTCTTAGCTGCAATCCCCTGTACAAATGAAAACAAAGTTAAACACTTCCAACACACAATGGCATGAGATAGACATTACCATTCCAAAAGTTACAAATGGGAATACAAAGCATTGGAACCAAAGTAAGTCCAAAATCCAGCAGGGCAAATGTTAAGTCCTGTAGCTGTATGTCCAGCATCTGAAAGAATCTGTGGCAAATTGTGATCTCCAAAGGGCTTGTGTGGTTCCACCCCCATGGCACTTGTAGGGGTTTTAACTCCCACAGCTTCTCTTTTAGGCCCACTCTGCTCAATCTTTGTAGCTTTCCTTAGATGACCCACACTCCTGGTTTTTCCAAACTTCTGGGGTCTCCACTCTGGCTTCACACTCACAGCTTCACACATTGCCCTCTCAGGGGCGCACTGCCTGGCCTCCCAGGCCCTCTGAAATTGGGGTGGAAGCCTCAGAATGCATGCATTCTCCATGCACCTAAAACCAGTGCCACATGGATGCTGCCAAGGTCTGCTGCCAGCTGGAGCAGTAGCCAGGCTTTCCCCTTTCTTGGCCATAGAGGTCAAGTGCCTGGATTGCTGGGCACTCAGAACCTGATTGATTGCAAGGAACAGATTCTCTGTGTCACCGCTATTTTGGAACCTCGTGTGGCCTCTGTCGCCATTCTGGAATGTGGCGCTCTGCAGCTTTTTCCCCCAGGCAGTCTTTCAGTTTTACAGTTTGGAAGCTGCAAAGTTTCAAGACTTACTGCTTTCCAGGATGTCTCCAGGCCATCTTTTGTATTTCTTTGTTCCTTCTCAGCAATCAAGGTTTCAGCTCTATCTTTACAGTCCACAGCTTTCCAACCAAACTCACAACATTTTAAATCACCATGCTGGGCTCTTTGCTCTTGATTTCCAACATAAATCTGGCTAAAAGCCCCCAACAATAGCCATGCCACAGCCTCCACATTCGACTGCCTTGAAATTTCTTTTGCCAGATTATCAGGCCACCGCCCTTAATCTCAGTTTTAGGCAGTCTCTGGACATGAGCACAATGCAGACAAACTTTCTGCCAAGCCATAGCACACATGGTCTAGAGTCCAACACGCAATGCAGTCCTTTCCAGCAGAAACCTCCCAAGCCTGGTCTTTATTGGCAGGCTTTCTATCAGCCTTCTGGTCTCCCGAGCTCTGACCAGAATCTCCCCTACAGAACAGCCTAAGCTGTTCCAGTTCTATGCATACAAGCGACATCTCCCAACCTTTCCAAACTCTTCCCACAAGCCATTCCCAAAGGCTCTTGAACCACATGGTTAGGCACAGTCACAGCAATGACCCCACTCCACTGGTACCAAATTCTGTCTTGGTTACTTTTTTCTCATTGTTGAGACAAAATACCTGATGCCCAAATTGAAGTAAGGAGAGATTCATTTCTTACAGTTTTGGGGGTTTCAGTCCATACTTAGCTGGCTCCAAGGCAGGGTTGGGTGGCTGGAAGGCAGCCGTTCATGGCAGCTGCAAGAGGCAAGAGTGAACCACACAAAAGAGGGAAAAAACATGCTCCCATTCTGACCTTACATTGTATGTTGGCTCCACCCTTGGGTAGGTGCAGAACTCACACTGCCAATCCCAACACTACACAACGAATCAATCACAAATGCTAGATTCAGCTGCTTCCAGGACTACATGAGGCGGCAGGGGGGGGATCTGTATACAAACCATAACAAGACCATACTCTTAAGTGAAATGAATCAGACACATGTGTTTAAATATCACATTGGTTTTCTGGTGTGAAAAACTGAAAGGGTAAACAAGGACTAAAATGTATAATAGATATAGTGAAATAGGAAGAAAATGTTCAAAGGTGAAGGGGAACTAGTGAGGGTGAGAAGGGGAAAGGAAAGCAAGAGAAAAGAAAAAATGGAAAAATGACAACAAAACTTTTGTAAAGGAGAGGCAGAAGGGTCAAAGGGAAAGGAGTGCAATGGGGAAAAAAAGAATCAAGATATATTGTGTACAGGTACAAATTTCCTATGATGAATGTGATCATTGTATATATCTAAAATGTACCAATAAACTGAATTTTTTTATTAGTATTTGTATATAACAAAAAAATTCTCTATTTCTATTCTATTCTATTTACAATAGTATTCTAAAGAGTAAAATACCCATGAATAAGTTTAAAGAAAAAAGTGAAAGACTTTTACATTGAAAATATTGTTGCACTAAAAACACTCTGTGTTCATGCACTGGGCAGTATTATTAAGATGTCAATACTACTCAAAGTAATCTACAGATCCACTGCAAAACTCTACTAAAATTCCTTTCTTGGAAAAGTGGAAAAGCAGACCATCAAGTTAATGTGGAATTCTAAAAATCCTGAGTAAGTACAATAATGGTTAAAAAAAGGAAGGTGCATGACTCAAAGTGTTCAATTTTAAATTTAGTACAAAGCTACAGTGATTTAAACAGTATGCTACCAGAAGAAAGGGTAGACATGTAGGTAAATGGCATAGAATTGGTGATTGGCCAGTTAATTTTCAACAAGGGTGCCGAGTCCATTCAATAGGGAAAGAACAGTTTCTTCCACAAATGCGGTAGGACAACTGGATATGCATGAACAAAAGAGTGAAGGTGAGGCCCTGTGTGCCACTATGATAAAGAAAGAAATATATATTTTGGTTTTGTTCCAGTTTCTTGGCTAGCACATAGCTCTTAAAACCATCCTAATCTCCCAGGTAGTATCTGTCATTTTGTTTGCTACTTTTATTTGGAAGCTCAGAGTGAGGGCCAGTTGCCAAGGGAACTAACCAAAAGATCAGAGAAACCAAACTTTCACCCCACCTTCTGTCTTAAGGACCTTAAAGTTGAGTTGCTCTTCAATAGCCAGTGATTTAGTCAATAATGCCTTCATAATGAAGACTTTCTCCAAAAAATTCCAAAAGGACAGATTTGGAAAGCTTTCCAGATTACTGAATACTTCGAGGTACATGGGAAATGAATCACCTAGAAAGTTCATAGAAGCTCTTCTCCCTTACCTTCATATTTTTCTTATGCATCTCTCCTGTCTATTCCTGAGTTGCATCATTTTTAAAAACAGGTAAACACTAAAGTATTTCACTGAGGTCCATCAGCCATTCTAGCATGTGACTGTGGGAACTATTACTCAGACATCTACTATTTGTGATTCGCATCTTAAGTGGGGAGCAGTTTCATGAGACTGATCTCTTAATTCCAGTTAGTGTCAGAATTGAATTGAATTATAGGACACCTTAAGCTGTGTCTATGAAGAACTGGAAAATTGCTTGCTAAGGAGAAAACTAATTATCTGGTATCAGAAGTGAAAAACTCAGTGTTGAGAATCAGAGTATAGAAGGCAAAACTTTTTCTTTACTGGTATTCATTCTACCTCACACGATGTACAAAAAATTAGAGCATGATGTATCAACAATATAAATGTAAGATCTGAAACTACAATACTATTACAAGGAAAGAAAATGTTTTCATGATCTTTAATTGAGCAATAAACTCTTTGTTATGACACCAATAGAATGACCAACAAAAGAGATAAATTAGATATAATCAAAATTAAAATATTTTTTGCATCAAGGACATCATCAAAGTGAAAAGACAACATACAAAATGAAGAAAAATTATTTAGAAATTATATATGCAATAAGGATGTAGGATGCAAAATACACTAGAAAGAGAAATTCTGCAGTTCAGGCACAATAGAAGACAGTATTTTTAAAAAAGGAACTTAGACATTTCTCCAGATATACAGATGGCCACCAAGCATATATGATCAGTCATTACGGATGTGCAACTCAGAACTACAGTGTGATAGCACTTTACACACATTAAGACAGCTATAATAAAACATAAGAAAAATAAGCATTCATAAGAATGTGGAGGAACCTCTGTATATTATTAGTAAAATTATAAAATGGTTTTACCCTTGTGCAAAACAAACACATTGGCAATTTATATTATAGACAGCCACGTTAGGTAAAAATATTATAGGTAATCAGACAGGGCTAGGCCCTTGACAAAGTCAACACGAAAGATGAGAACCTTACAACTGTGGCTGGTTGCCTATCTTGTGGATGCCAAGCCTCCAGATAAAGACAGAATGACCAGGCCCACATCCTTCCCCAAGGGATAAGTGGCTACACTTGGTCTAATGAAGTCTGGATTAACATCAGTCACCTTGGTGGTTGACTAAGACCCTCTGACTTACCCCTGCTTGAAAAGTTCTTTGTTCCTTCCATGTACACTTGCTACATGACTTGCTTCTCTGTTGGGTCAATATTCCTAAACAGCTTTACTTATAATCTTATTGGTTGATCATAGCTTTAACCCACATTGCATTCATGTGATTGTACTCTACAAAATTTCTCCTGAAAAATGAGGCCCTTTGGAAGCTACTGGGGGCCCCTCTGCCTCTTGGGAGTGGTATCTCTCCCCTCAATAAATATTTCCTGCAGAGATAGATCTTTGTTGGTTTTTTAAATTACATTTTATTGGTACATTTTAGATATACATACAATCACATTCGCCATAGAGAATTAGTACCTATACCTGATATAATCTATTTTTCTCATTCTTCTACCCTCCCTTCAATCCCTCCTCCCCTCCTTATTTTACAAAACTTTGTTTCCATGTTTTCCTTTCCTCATTTTTCCCGTCTTTCCTTTTCCCCTCCACTGTCCTTGTTCCTTTCCTCATTTGAACATTTTCCTCCTATTTCACAATGCCTATTAGATATTTTGGTCCTTATTTACACTTTCAATTTCTCACACCAGAGAAAGAGTGCAATATTCACACATATGTGCCTAATTTACTTTACTTAGGAGTATGGACTCAAGGTGCATTCATTTTCCTAGAAATATCTCATGTATTGTTTTATTGTATTGTTTTGAAATATCTCAAGTGTATTGTTTTTCAAGTTTTTTTGTAGAGTAGTACTCCGTTGTATTAAAAAAACCACATCTTCTTTGTTCATCCAATGCTGATGGGTACTTGGGTTGTTTCCAAGATTTGGTTATTACAAACTGTGCCACTACAAACATAGGTGTGCATATATCACTGTGGTATGATGGTTTTAATTCTTTTGGAAAGACACCCAGGAGGGGGACAGCTGGGTCAAATGGAACCTCTAGTCCTAGATTTTTTGAAAAATTTCTATGCTGATTTTCACAGTGATTGCACAAGTTTACATCTTCTAATTTGTTCCATTGATCCACCAACAGTGGAGAAGCATTCCTTTTCCCCACAGCCCCTCCAGCATTTGTTATTGGTTGATTTCTTGATAATAGTGATTCTTTCTGGGGTGCGATGGAACTCCAGTGTTGTTTTAATTTTCATCTCTTGAATGACCAGTGAGGTTGAACATTTTTTCATATATTTACTTGCTATTTGTATTTCTTCATCTGAAAAGTGTGTATTTATCTCAGATGCTCATTTTTGGATTGGGTCTTTAAATTTGGGAGGTCTGCCGGGCCTGGTGGTGCACGCCTGTAATCCCAGAACTTGGGAGGCTGAGACAGGAGGATTGTTGCAAGTTCAAGATCAGCCTGGGCTACAAAGTGAGCTCAAGGCCAGCTGAATGGCATAGCGAGACCCTGTCTCAAAAAGACAAGCCTTGGGATTTAACTCAGTGACCTAAGCACCTGCCTGGCAAGCACGAGGTCATGAGTTCAATCCCTGGTGCAGCAAAAATAGATAAACAAACAAACAAATAAATAAATAAATAAATTTGGGAGGTCTGATTTTTTCAAGTTCTTTATATGCTCTTGATAGTAATTCTTTAAGGAACAGCTGGCAAACATTTTCTCCCATATTGTGGTTTGTCTATTCACTCTGTTGGTGGTTTCTCTTGCTGTAAATAGCTTTTAATAAAATGAGATCCCAGTTGTTGATTTTTTTGTGATACTTCCTATGCAATTGGGCTTTTATTCACAAAGTCTTTGCCTACACCAATGCCCTCAAGAGTTCTACCTATTCTATCTTCCAGCAGATTTAACATTTCTGCTTTAATATTTTGGTCTTTGATTCATTTTTTAATTTAGTTTAGTGCATGAAAGAGACAGGCCCAATTATAATTTTCAGCATATGGAAAGACAGTATTTCCAGCACCATTTATTAAAGAGACTGTCTTTCTTCCAGTGAATGTGTTTGACACCTTTGTTAAAGATAAGGTGACTGAGTATGTCTGGTGTTGTTTCTGCATCTTCTAATTTGTTCCATTGATCCTCAAGTCTGTTTTTTTGCCAGTATCATTGTTTTTATTATAATAGATTTATAGCATAATTTCAAGTTGGGGATTGTGATGCCCCCTGCCTTGTCTTTGTTGCCCAGAATTGCCTTTGTTATTCTAGGTCTCTTCCAATTCCAAACAAATTTCAAGATTGTTTTCTCTAATTTTGTAAGATATACTGTGGAATTTTGAAGGAAACTGCATTAAATCTGTATAATGATTTTGAAAGGATGACCCTTTTCACTATATTTGTTCTTCCTACCCAAGAACAAGGGATATCTTTCCATTTTCTGATATCCTCTTCAATCTCTTTTTACAGAGTACTGTAGTTTTCAATGTAGAAGTTTTTATATTCTTCATTAGACTAATTCCTAGGTATTTCATTTTTTTTGGATGCTATTTGAAAGGTGTTGTTTCCCTAGTTTCTCTCTGTTTTTTATTCATGTACAGGAAGACTACTGATTTTTGAGTGTTGACTTTGTATCCAGCTACACTATTGAATTTGCTTATTAAATCTAGCAGTCTTTTAGTGGTGTTTTTGGGGTCTTCTACATAGAGTATCATGTCTTCCACAAATAATAATTTAACTTCCTTTCTTTTTTTAAAAGCAAAATATATTTATTGAAAGAAAGAAAGTTTCTGTCTGAGAGACAAAGACAGAAGGGGTCCTGGGTAGGTTGCCAAAGACTCAGTCTTTTCTAGGGACTTTTATAGAGAAAACCACAAGGTTGTTAATTTTTGTATGTTGTCGTTGTTGTTATACTTTTATGTTGAGTGTTTGAAAAAGTTAAAGTGGAACCTGTGATAATTACAATTAATCTTATGTTATACATTAAGGTCAGTTAAGTCTCCTCATGGCCATGTTCAGTGCTTCTCAGCGCTTCTGCCGGTGTCATCTGCCAAGATGAGTCTGTCTTGCCTGAGACTCACGTGGCTTCCCTTGGAAGCATGAGAGATGGTTTTTCCTCAGTGACCCTCCTTTTAGCAAAATGTACATTAATCGACTCCTGCCTATTAGGGCTTAACAGTTTTCCTGTTCAGGCTGTTGGGTGACTCACCACAGTGGTAGAATCTTGTGGAGAGGTCTCCTCGTGTTGTGGGCCCCTCTTGACCTTGGAGGGCAAGGGCCAAAATATTTGCGGTTCTCTTAGCCTAGTTATCTTTTTTTTTTTTTTCTAGCTTTGGTTTCAAATCCTCAGTTGCCAAATTCTCAGGAAGTCAGTTACATCAGTATTGAAGTGGGATCAGTAGGTTTAACTATTATGGGCTTATCTAAATATTAAGCACCTTGAAATACAAAGTGTGAGCAGTGAACTTCTAGATATTTTTTAAAACCATGATTGTCTTAGAAATCAAATCTTTGAAGAATATTACCAGATAACACTTAAAAGGTTTCCTAGGGTAAATTTGAAATCAAGAGCAAACATAACACTTTAGTATAACTTTAGCATAATTATTGGCATGTTGGCAATATTAGGTTAGAATCACTGATTTTTTTTTAATCTCTAAAAGCACATTTAAATTTTAGGATAGAATACCTTATCACAGAGAAAAACTGTAGATTGTGAGATGGGCTATTTGTTCACTATTTCTTCTTATTAAAAATCAAGTGTGTACCTTGAGGCTCTTGTAGGTAAATAAATGCAACTTGAGACCATGCTCATGAGTGAAATGGTTTGGACTCACATCAGTGAACACTGTGTTGTCTCCCTAGTATAAAAAGCTGAAGGAGTCAATGGAGTCCAAAATGTACAACAGATATTATGAAGGTGAAAGGGGAGGAAATGTCTAAAAAGGGAAGGTGGCAGCCATTGTTATTTTTCCTATTACCTTGAAGTCCTGCATCATTTTCATTGTTTGGTTTGGTTAGGTTTTATTCTGTTTTTCTTTTGTTTGATTCTATTATGTCTGATGGTATGGGCAGCTATTTTGAAGACCACAAGATATAGTAGTCATTGTTGGTTTCCTGTTATCTTTTTTGAAATCCTGTATCACTTTTATTGTTTTGTTTTGATTGATTTTATTCTGTTCTGCTTTGTTTGATTTTATTATGGCTTACGGTATGGGCAGCTATTTTGAAGATAACATGAGGCATTATGGTAGCCATTGTTGATTTCCTGTTATCTTGTTTTGAAATCCTGTACCAGTCTCATTGTTTTATTTTGATTGGCTTTATTCTGTTTCATTTTGTTTGGTTTTATTTTCTTTAAAATAAAATAAAATAAATATTTTAAAAAATCAAGGGTGAAATCCTGTCTTTTTATCCTCTTAACTTTTATCTAGATAAAAATTAACCATTTAAAATCCTTTAAATTGGTCCTGAGTCTACCAAATAAAACTTAAAAGGTCATGTTTTGGGAACAAACATTGAGCTACTCATAAGCATTTAAGATGTAATGTGTATCTTTAATATCTCACTTGTGTAATTTAAGGAAGAAATAAATGTTGAAAGAAAATGAAAAGGCAGGATCCTGTTTGTGTGCCCCAAGATCAGGCTAATCAGAAGTTAGGCCTTTTTCACTTTTTGTCCTGACTAAAGGTATCTTTGCCAGGGAAATACAGATCTTGTTAATTTGTTGCACATACTGAGAGATGGCACAGCACATTCCAAGATTGTGAGAGTTTATTTTGTTGCAGTGTTAAAAATATCAGTATCACCAAAATATAAATACTATTTTCATAATTGAGAGTATTACCAAGACACAAGAGCCATAAAAGATGATATCCAAACTTTTGATGATAGTAGCTCTCAGATGTTTAATAGATACTTTCAGTTATAATGATCAGTAAAACGAAAAGATTTGGCTTCTGACATATTCCACAGGTGGTTCTGTAAGTATTTAGAACGTCTTGCTTCTAATCGGAGCTGTCTAGCCCTCTCTTCGACAGCTTGTTGCTCTGCTATTTTTTCAATTCGTTTTCTTCTTAGCCATCTGGAGAAAGAGACATGTGTAGATTTGCTGAATACCAAAAAATACACTTTTCATGGTTTAAAGTTAAGAAATTGACTTTTTCACTTTGCAATAGTGTCACAATACAAATTATTAAAGCATCAGGTAAAAATCTCCATGCTTATAGTACAAACTCATTCAACAAAATATAATTACATTTCGGATCAACTACATAAAATTAAATTTGTCTTATGATGCTAAAAGTTCTATCCCTTTTTTTGGAAATATGATTTTCTAAGCAAACAACTATTTGATGTATTCCATATAACTTAACTTTTGATTAGTTATATTCTAAAACGGATTAATTTGGACATATTAAAAATACTAACATGATACAGAAATTTTGCCTTATTCTTCTTGGTAGGGAAATCATATAGCTTTTGCTTTTTCAATACATAAACTAGTTCTTTCTTAAAATGAAAAAAATAAGCCTAAGCATGAAAGCATCAAAAGACATAAAGGAAGAGTCCATATTCTAAAAACAGCAAGTAAGCTCGATTAGTTAAGATAAAATAGAAAATAACTGCACAAACATATAGTTGTTATATAAGTGTTTATGGTGGGGGTGCATGTGTGTATGTGTCAATATATGTAGGGGTTTTTTTAGAAATAAAACTATTAAAATAAAAAAGATAAAAAATCATTTTTTTATTTTAAAGAAAATAGAGCAAAACAAAAAACAAAACAAAACAGAATAGAGTCAAACATAATATAGCATTTCAGAACAGAACACCGCAAGCAATACAGGTCTTCAAAACATAACAACAGGAGATTAACAATGGCTACCCTAGTGTCGCTTGCCTTCTTCCAAATGGTTGTTCATACATTCACACACAATAAACTCAAACAAAACAAAATAATATAAAACCAGATAAAACAAACAAGTGAAAGCATTACAGGCCACCAAATCAGACAACAAGAAACCAACAATGGCTACCTTAATGTCCCCTGTTTTCTTCAAAAGAGCTGTTCCTATCTTCTCACATATTGCAATCAAACAGTAGAAAAGAGACTTAAAACAATCAAATCAAAGAATAAAAGCACCATTGGACTTCAGAACCTTTCCCCCATATTTATTGGGAATTTTGTATCTTATTGAGTCTTTCAGTTTCTTACACTATGGAGACAATGCGGTGTTTACACATGTGAGTTTGGTTTATTTCACTTATGAGTATGGTCTCAAGTTGTATCCATTTACCTATAAAAGCCTCAATGTGATCCTTCTTTATAGCTGAATAGTACTCCATTGTATAAAACACATCTTCTTTATCCATTCCTCAGTTGTTGGGGCCTTTGCGTTGTTTCCAAGATTTGGCTATTACAAATTGTGCTGCTATAAACATGAGTGCACATATATCACTGTGGTATGATGATTTCACTTCTTCTGGGAATATGCCCAGAAGCGGAATAGCTGGGTCAAATGGGACTTCCAATCCTAGCTTTTTGAGGAACCTCCAGACTGATTTCCACAGTGGCTGCACCAGTCTACATTCCCACCAACAGTGAAGAAGGGTTCCTTTTTCCCCACAGCCTCTCCAGCATTTGTTGGTGGTGGTTTTCTTGATCCTGGCCATTCTTTCTGGAGTGAGATGAAATCTCAGAGTTGTTTTAATTCGCATTTCTCTAATGATCAATGATGCTGAACATTTTTTCATGTATTTATTTGCCATTCGTATTTGTTCAGCTGAGAAGTGTGTTTTCATCTCATATGCCCATTTTTGGATTGGGTCTTTGAATTTCGAGGGCCTGATATTTTTTAATTCTTTATATGTCCTAGAAAATATCATAATTTTGTATGGTCTTAACTGGATCCCATTTTAAGCAAATTACCTCTAAATCATTTACAAGTCAATTGAGTAAAAAAGATGGATATGGGCTGGATATTAGATAAGCTCATCGTAAAATAAACAGACTATAGAAAGTATATCTAGCATGATGTTAATTCATATTTTAAAGTTGTAAGTATATGTGGAGGAATATCTAGAAGATATCCTTTCTAGAGCTAACAGTCATGACTGTTTCCACTTCTTCAATGCACATTTACCATTTCATTATAATAAAAGGTACAAGAAAAGAGGAAAGAAAAGAGAGAGGAGGTAGGGAGGGAAGAAAAAGTGAGAGAAGTTAGTTCAAATAAATAGACTCAATACTCATTCTATCTCCCCACTCTCAAGGCTTATTAACAAAATTATGAAGTTAGGCCTGTGTTCTCAGAATCAGTGAAGCAATGCAGAGTCTCACCTAGACAACTGAAAAGAGAGCAGGTTGTCCTTACAAAAAAAAAAAAGAACAAGTCCTGCCTTTAACTTACTGTTTAAAAGCCTTTTCCCGGCCTTCTGTTCCTTTGAGGAAAAATAAGCATTCCTCTTGCTTTCTTAATTCTTCTGTCTTTCTTTCTTTCATCTGCTCTTCATGCTTTTTCTTAAGCCATAATCGAAAAGCTTCTTGTGGATCTCTGTCTTCCTGCTGATTAGAGAAGTAGGATTTGCTTAATTTAGACTCACTACGGAACTCTACAAGAATACATGTCCCACCCATCAATTTTTATAAAAATGTCAATCTCATTACATGTATTCTTAGTATCTAATCAAATGTATTACCCTGAATCAGAAACACTGAGTATTCTTCTGTTAGGAAATTTAGCATTGAGATTACTGTCATCTGGTTTCTTTCAAAAATCTTACTGAGAGGACTTTGGTAGAGTGGTAAATTATCTATTGTGTGTGAAGCCCCGAGTTTGAAAAAAAATTTCATTGAATCATCAGTAAATGAAGATAGTTTAAAATCTGTGATTTTCAAAGTTGAACCCTCTGACAAGCCAATTTTCACAAAGTGTCACAGTGTACAACCGTGGCAATGCAGAGGATGGAAGACTACTTAGAGCGAAGTTGTTTAAACTCCAAGAGGCCAAGAGAGACTGCTTCTTCAAGATTCATTAGTGTAAGAAGGTCTCAGGAAAACAGAACTGAGCTGAGAAATGCATGGCCTTTTATTTGTAACCCAAGGACGTGAGGACAAAGATGCAAAAGAAAAACCTTTGTGAAGGAGTTTTGGTCAGGGGACACAGAAGGAACAGGATGGTCTGCTATGTGATGTACGTCAACTCAACAGAAGAAAGCTTATCTGGGCAAGAGGAACATAATGGCTGAAGCAGACAACTCTAAGAATAACTTGTTGATTCTGTTGTGATGCCGCACTACAGATTTTGCTGTAATCTTTACCCATGCATTCTAGGAGCCTTGCGCTGTTGCTCCAAGATCCCCTTATCTCTTAACATTCATTTTAACCACTCCTCCAGTCAGAGTTTCCCCACACAAAGTTACAAATCTTTAAAACAAGGAATTGGAGAAACACTGGGGATAGCTGCACGAATGGAGCTGAGCTCTGGAGCAGTTCACAATGGAGCTCCATGGAATACAGATTACAAATACATGCTCCAACACTTGTGTTTCTCATCATTTTTTCTTTACAAATCTCACTTTTTTAAAGTTTAAAAGTATCTATCAGAAACTACTTAATAAGCCTATTTGAAAAGTTTTAATTAGCCGGGCGTGGTGGCTCA
>RJWT010035220.1:0-13511 GCA_004365215.1 Cuniculus paca
GTCATGGTGGCAGGGATGTAGCTCAGCGGTGCAGCTCCTGCCTGGCAAGCTCAGGGTCCTGAGTCTGATTCCCAGTACAAAAAAATAAGAGTCATGGGGGTTTGCTGGTGGTGGCTGTCCCAACAGTTCTCTCTGCTCACAAATCTCAGGTGAGTAGTGCCAGGCCTGTCTGTCCCACACACTTAAGGAATCTATCCCATCTACTACAACTTTCTTGCCCTGCTCTGCACCACTCCAGTGCCAAGCCAGAGTGCACCTGCAGGTGGTGGAGCTCAATATGTATCTGTCAGGGACAACACGTAAGTCTTCTTCCTGCAGATTCCCCCAGCATCTGTGGTGCATTCTTCCTTAGAGGTCCTTCACTTGGCTTCTTAGAAGGGCAGTGTCCCCATAGGGAAGACAAGGAAAAACCTCTGTCAGGGCTCTAATTCCACGTGCAGACAGGGGCAGGACAGGGAGTGATCAATGAGGCAGGTTTAACTACCTCTTAGTAAATAAAACTACAGGGTCCCCATAGTGGTGACTACTTGTTAGCTAGGATATGGAGTACACAGTTGCTGTTGTCCTCAGCTTCATGCTTTTTCTCTAATTCCAGCATTAAAAGATGAAATCATTCTTGAGTCCCAGTTGCAAAGTTCAATCAATCTATGAGTGAAAATGAAAAAAGTTCTAGCAGGTACCACTTCTCTCTGCTCAAACAGCCACAACTCAAACCCTACTTGTAAAGACTCTTCCCACTTAGGGGTAAGCCTCCTCCATACACAACAGGCACAACTAGGGTAAGACTTCTGTTAAAAGAAAAACTTCAGACAAATTAAATGTGTCAGTTTGTTTGAGTGCAGCACAATTCAGGAAGCACTCAGAACTAGAAGAGGTACAGATGGGTCTACCTAACAATGTGCAAAGAGAGATTTGATAAGCAAAACATAGAGGTCAAGTCTAGATGTCTGCTAATTTGGGCATGGTGACTAAAGAGCTACTTGTAATTAGCAAAAACGCAGCTATTAATTATATCTCTACATTAGCTTTTCTTGTTTACATACTAAGTTAGGTCACCGTTCATTATGTAAGAATGCAAGTACAGGGATAGCCTCAAGCTAACAACTTCCAGATTATTTAATTTAACACTTCCAACCACTTAGGAAAGGAGACTCACCATCATTAGCTTATCAACTTTGGCTTGCAAGCCAATATAAGAATTGTTTTTTATTCAATAACTTACATTTAGAGACAAAAAGAACATGTACAAAAACAGCAGTATGACTTACCCCATTCCCAGTTACCATTTTGGTCTTAATAATTTTATCTCACAGATTGAGAAATCTAAATACATATATTCTCAAATGGCACAGAATATAGAGTTTAAATCATCATCACTCATGACCTCAAATAACATCAAGATACTCCCTAGCTCTGTGAAAAAACATTTCTTTTGCAACCTAAATGACAGTTCTAAACCACCTCTCAATGACATTTCTCACTAACTTCACCTAAAGGTCTTTGGAAGAAATCCAATCTTGGTCCACAAGCCAGAAAGAAATATCATGTTGAAAGTAAGCCTGGTGCATTTTGGGCATAAGTGGCCATTTGTTAAGTCACAGTTCATCACACAAGATACGCCTTTCTTCCCTGGAATGTTCTTTCATTTTAAATATATAATCTTTGGTTGTTTTATAGTGCAGCATAACCTGGCACACAGAAAAGGATGTGAGTACTTAAAAATATTTCAGGCACCAAGTTAGTTACAAACACAAAATACGCCCATTATTTATTTAAAAATAAGTATCAAAGATCAGAAGCTTTTGTTTGTCTATACTCCATAGCAAATAATTTTCTTAGTTTTTCTGACACACTGGTAAGCCATTTTGTTAGAAATCTGCTATTAGAACATGATTCATTTTCCCATAACAGTAATATGAGAGCCTCATTTGTGTTGTTCTTAGAGACCATCCAAGTTGGTGGGAAAATACAGGATCCAATTAGAGCACAAACCACCCTTGGAGGGTGCTTTTAGAAGCCTGGATTCTTCTTTCTTCAAATTGTGTGCTAATGAAGGCAATTACAAGTTAAGACTTCCAGGTACAATACAGTAAAATCAGCCTAACACCACATCACTCCGTAAACTGCAGTGCAGATGCAACTTGTACCAGTGACCAATGAGAATTTTGTCCCCTTGTTTTGCTCTTATCGATGTTTCCTGTCCTATATGACAACACTTGCACAACTTTGTGCACAGTACTCTTCCCCTGAAGCCAGAGCTTCAAAGTCCTCAAAACACATGAAAGTCACCTTGAAGAAATGTTTAAATCCTGATTTCCAGATCAGTTAATTTAGACTGCCTGAGTATTAGTAATCTTTGAAAGTCCTAGATGAGGTTAATGTACACCTTGGGTTAGGAATCACTGCTATGGCTATATTAGACAACCATAGTGAATCTGTGCAGAGGAATATGTTTATAAAGCAAATGTTGACTCCTAAGTATAAGCAATTCAAATGCAATAAGTTACACATGCAGTAGTCTTTCTTCCACTATGTACAACTATAAATAGTAGCACTGAGGGTTTGGGAAGGTGAGATTCCAGGAAGTAAATATACAGAGACATGATTGCACAGGAAGATTGGGCCCTAGAAGGGAAGACAGTGACTACTGGTATAGAAATGTGGAATTCATGCCTTAGTCACTAGGGACATACTGAAGGTTTGGCTCCAGTGATGTGACGTGATTAAGAGGATATTTTGGGAAAACCAGCCTGCCAGCAAATAATAGGATAGATCAGGGATGGAGAAAATGGAGTCAAAGAGACCAATTAAGAGCCAATTATGGTAGTCCAGAATTGAGATGGCAAGGGTCTGAGGAGTAGAGAGGGTGTGGAAAATAAGTCAGACACTAACTAACTATGGAAGAAAGATAAGGTTGCAAGCCGAGTCAGAAAAAAACAGGGCAACATTCGGGTGTGGTGATGCCCGCCTGTAATTTCAGCACTCGATAGGTTCAGGCGGGAGGATCATTGTGAGTTTGAAATCAGCCTGGGTTACAATGTGAGCTCAAGGCCAGCCTGAACTGCATAGTAAGATCCTGTCTCAAAAAGACAATAAAAGAAGAGGGAGGAAGGGAGGGAGGGGGAGAAAAAGATAGAGAGAGAGAGAGAGAGAAAGAAGGCAAAGTTCCTGGTATGTGAAAGATGTTCAGTGAATGTTTGTTAAGCAGAGACCTGAGTTGTCTGAAGTGAACTAAAAGGAAATAATGTACAGTGATACCTCATTTCACAAATGCTTTTGTTTGTGAGCAATTTGGCTCCCCAACAGAAGCTTTTAACAAAATTTTGTTTATGTTTACAACCATGAATCAGGTGACAAACACAACTGTGGCCATCTTTTCCAGAATCATAGAATGAATTAAGCTTGTAAACTGAGGTACAGTACCACAGTAGTTAAAGACTCTGAAAAGAAATTTGGCCACATCCACAGTTTTGGTGAACATGTACTCTATTTGGCTTCAATGGGTTGAAGACAAATAAAAAGAGGCACAGTCTGGCCCAGTAACACATGCTTATCATATCAGAAATTCTGGGAAGCTGAGGCAGGAGGATCACAAGTTCAAACTCAGCCTGTGCAACTTAGTGACTTGGCAAGACCTTGCCTAAAAATAAAATTTTAAAAAAGCGTTGGGGATCTAGTTGAGTATGAAGGCCCTGAGTGCAATCCCCAATAGTACATGAAGGAAGGCTGGAAAAGAGGGAGGGAGGGAGAGGAGGGAGGGAGGCAGGGAACATGGACGCACAGAAGAATGTCTTGCCATACCCACCAATGGGGACCACAGGACCACTGAAACTGGCACAGATACTGGCAGAGAGGAGGGGAGGAGGGGTGCCCAGGCCGAGCAACCAGGAAAGGGAAGAGCAGATGTGTGATTTTTGCTTCCCAGCCTTGACACAGAACAGGCTGGTGGTGAATCTGTGGATGGAATGCATTAGGATAAATGTTGAGTGGAACATTTATGGTTTGAATAGAACTCCCAATGTAAGTTCAAGTAGAAAAAACATTGACACAGAGTGAAAAAGGGAAATATTTAACCTCACTCGGACATTTGACTCCTGATCTGCTAACCTCAATCATGGCTCAGAAACGGAATCAATATTACTTCCCACCACACAGCACCACTGTGTTGGTCATCTTTGCATCGCTATGATGAACGCCAGAGATAAATCATCTTATAAAGAGGAAAGGTTTGTTTGGTCCATGTTTCCGAATGTTTTAGTCTATGGTGGGCAGGGTCTGGTGCTCTGAGCCTGTGGGCTGCAGCCAATCAAAATGGAAGCTCTTGGTATAGCAAAAATGTTCACCTCATGAGTAGGTAGCAAAACTAAAAAAATCAAAGACTGGAGCCCCACTCTCCCTCAAGAACATGCCCTGGATGACCTGAGACCCCCTAAGTTGCACCTCTCAAAGGTTCTGCATCCTCCCAACAGTGCCAGGTGGGGACCTAGCACTTATTTAATGCGTTTTCCCGATCTAAATGACAAGTTTTATTCAAATGCAAACAGATGCTGCTACAATTAATAAAAAGTGCAATTTGTATGCTAAAAAGTAGTCCTCATGCTAAGACATTTAGAAACCAATAGTTGATGGTTTTTTTACAACATTCAGTCTATTTTTCTAAAAGTTATACAATGTGATTAATTTCAAAAATATTATAAAATCATGTTTCAAACACCAAGATGAAATAGTGTTTTATTAACTTTAAATGAATTAATGTATGAAATTGCATTAATTTATGTTAACTGTATTATTTTATTAATTTAAATGAAAATCAGATGATTAAGTATTTTACCATATTTGCTTTAAAATATTTTCTATCTTCTTTAAAAAACAAGATTTTTCAGTCATTCGTTATCTTTTTTCCTTTCCTGGAGAGAAGTATATAATGCTTTTAGGTTTATATGTAATACTTTTATATATATATATATATATATATATATATTCAAAACCACCATGTACTATTTTTTGAGAATGTCTGACATCTAAATAAACAATATTATAATGTGTAGATCCACCTTTCTTTTTTACTCAATGTAATATTCTTTGGATTTAGTCATTCAGTTTAACTGCTATATAGTACTCTACTGTTTGAATACCTAGAGTTTATTAGCCTACTCCTTTAAGTAGGGTTATTTGTGCAAATTTCTTTGAATTTTTTTTATTACAAACAGTGTTGCAATGAAGTTCCTTGCATGTACCTTCTGGTGAGCATTTTAAATTTTCTCAAGCTGTATTATTATATGCAATGAAATGCACAGTGAGCAGAATAGTAATACAAAAGCTTTGCCTGAGATCCCCAGATGGTAGATATCAGTTATCAACTTGAGATGTCTGTTCACGATAAAATATGACATGGTAGTACCCAAAAAGCGTTTCACTACTTGCACCCATGTTGAATATAAAAGGATCAGGTCACTGAAAACGAAGGGAAGAGAGTTTATGAAAAGAGTTCCTGGCACAGAATAATGCTTAAGTCCCGTGCTATACCCTGCTGCCTCCAAGGAGAGCAGAGTGGAGTTTTCACCTCCATCCATTGAACCAGGCTTGAAGGGCTTAATTTGTGACCACCACAGTAGCATACAGGAGAGAAGAGATGGGGTCAACTTTCACCCACATAATATAAGGGGCTGAAAAGAGCTTCTTGCTAATAGACAAGCCACAGGAAAGGCAGCTGCATTAGCATGGCCTGTTGTCACCATAGCCACTGCCAAATGTCCAAGGAGGGACTGTTGCAGGCCCCTGAGAAACCACCGTGCCTGAAGGAGCCTGGCAGTGGTCTTGAGGTGAGATGGTTATGTGGCATCCTTCCACTCTTAGTCCTTATTGTAGTAACAGAGGCCACAATAAAGGGAGAGCATGATCAGATCAGGCCTGTGGTGAGGAGGAGACTGTAACTGTCCATCACAGCTTGCACCTTTTCAGATTTCCCAGTCTACCTCCTGGACCATGCTGCCCTACCTAGGGCTGGCCAGGACTTGACCAGTGTGTGCCAGAACTACACTTTCACCACTGTTATGTGGCCAAGATCATCAGCCACACACACATAACTTCTGAGTTCTCCCTCCATTTTTAATCTCAAATGAGACAGGTGGCACTCAAAACGGATTCTGAGGGGGCCAGATGACTTACCCTGGAAGGTTAGTGGAGTTGCCTGTATAGAAAGTGGGAAATAGGAGGAGACAGGCAGGTCAGTCTGTGTCCCTTTCTGCCTGGCACTAACTGCTGAGAGTCTGTGGGAGTCAGCACTGAAAGTGTGAAACGCGTTGGTTCTAGGCTGTAATGTGGTTTGTCCTGATGGGTCTCCTAAATAGTCACTTGCTAATAAGACTCTGAAGATGGAGCATAGATGACTGGGAGAGAGGCCATGGCTTCACAGTTGCAGGATATAGGAGATGTCTTCTGTGCTGTTTCCCAAGCAGTACCCAATACTATCAGCTCAGCTGTGCCTAGCACTATCAGCTCAAATGGAACATGTACTTTCCTTGAACTATCTTTTGAGCTCCTCCCTCATAGACCATTTTTTGTTCTCACTCAGTGAAGAATGCCTTTGTTCTCATTATGTATTTAAGATGGTGTGCTCCTTTAATAAACAGAATGGTGGGCAGCCCTGGTGTCACAAGTCTTCTTTCTTTTCAAGTGACACAAGTCGTTGGAGATCATCACCATCATCCCCAATATTGATTGGAGAAGACCCAATATTAATTGAGAAACTGCAGAAGTCAGGTCCTCTGCACAGGTTACTGGAAATTGTGTCATGCACAGAGCTTCTGCTGGGTCCCTGCATCTTTCATCATTAAGCAATGACCAGTGCAGGAATAGCTTGGCCCCAGGATCTGTGTTTTAGAAAACCAACTTGAAGACATAACAGTGCACCAGGATTAATCTAAACATAAAGCAAAGTGTGGAGTTTTTCAGATCACATTGATACTTTGAATTTTAGCAATAAACCATAGAAGGAAGGTTGTGATTAAGAATTCTCAAGAGGGTATTGCTTGCAGTGTTCTGTTCTGAAATGCTATATTGTGTTTGATTCTATTCTGTTTTGTTTTTTTTTTTGTTGTTCTATTTTCTTTAAAATAAAAAAAAAAGAATTCTCAAGAGGTTTATAAAATGAGCTCCTTTCTGTACTTAGGCAACACCCAAAGAGCCCAGTCTCCTTTGGTGTGGAATAGCAGACTCAAGCCTCTATTCAGACTTCTCATCTTTCTAGGACACTGAGCTCTTTCTCTCCTTTTCCATCCTCTCCATGAAAAGCTGAGGTTCCAGGAGACACAGGCATCTCAGGGAAAACAGAGCTCCACAGCTTGCTTACTCCTGGACAATCTGCCTTCTTGACATCCTGGTCTGGAATTACTTCTCTTTTTTACTCTCTGCTCGGTCACGCTCTTATTTTATAGTCAGCATTTTAAGTATCTTGGACAGTTTTCTTAGGAAATCTTGTCCACAATATGCCAGAAAAAAATTTTTTTTCAGAGAACATTTGTTTTACTTTGAAACAATCTTAAAATCACAAAAAAGTTGCAAGCATAAGATGAACTTGTTCCAGAATCACTGCAGATAAATTGCTAGCATGATGTTCGTCTTCCGTCTGCCCTTGTATATCTTAGTGCTTGCTGCCAAAATTAATAATAGTACTGCAGAATCTCATAGAACCATTCAAATCAAGTAACTAACCTAATCTTCAGATATGTACCCTAATCTTCAGACATGATTAGGTTTTACCATTGTCCTAGTAATGTCCTTCATAGCAGAAAGGTTCTTTTTGAAATTATGGGCTTCATTTTGCTGTCTTTTCATTTTCTGTTAATCTGGAACAATTCCCCTGTCTTGTCTTGACTTTTACAACCTTGACAACGCTGATGATTAAAGGCTAGTAATTTTGTGGTATGATCCTCAGCTTGGGTTCTCTGACATCTATGTATGGGTCTTTGACATATCAGGTTTTTCTTGAAGTGAGGATGCATTATTTCTATTTGTTCAGATGACACAAGATTTTTATTTGTACTAACACTGACGATGTTAACTTGATGAAGATCACATCTACCTCACCACTCCACTGTACAATTCCTCTGCTTGGTTTGTTTTAATTTTAGAATGAATAAGTACAAAAGTGGATCCCTCATGACTTCATCACTTCCTGAAAGGCCAGACCTCTTAATGCTATCGTACTGGGGGACTCTGTTACAGCATGTGAGTTTTAGGAGACACCAATATTGAACCATAGCTCTATGTGGCATGATAGTGAATTCTCCATATGATGCTCTAATGATCCCATTCTGCTCCCAGGCCATCTCAGTGCAGTGAGCTAAGAAGAATATAATGTGTGTAAATATGGTTATGTATACACTGTATCTCCCCAAAATAAGACAATCAGTCTAGAAAACATCTTTTCAGAGTCATATTCTACTTATTTACATAGGATTTTTTTCTTTTGTCTCTTTAATCTTTGCAGACATTTATTTTATATTCTTACTCAAATTATTTCATGGAGTTCAAGGATCCTAATCTCTCTATGCATTGTGCTTGTATATTTGCATATTCTCTCTCTCTCTGTCTCTCTCTCACCCTCCTGCTATCCCTTTCTGTATTATTTTACCACATGATTTATAATTTTGATGGTGAGATAATATTTCAAGTGTTTTGTTTTTTCTGTGAGAAACCTGTGGGCCTGGTCATGGGAATGTATTTTCACAGTGGTTTTGAATTTCTGCTCCTAGCCCCCTAAGGGTATCAATACACAGTGATGAAATACAATTATTTTTAGTTAGGGATTTCTGAGTCACCAAATAGCCTTTAGGAATCCCAGACTGTGAGAGATACAGTTCTGAATTATAATAACCTCTGTATATAATTTTTCTAATCCACGGCTCAGACAAAGGAAGATCATTTCCTCTTCATCTCCCAGCAATGGTAGACTGTTTTGTAGAGTGCATTTATTGGAGGGTCTTTGCTTTATGGAAAGGTCCATTTACAACACATCGTGTCAACCACACTGATAGTGACCAAGACAGAGACATCCATCTTGGTCTTTATGCACACCCAGGACAAATACAACCTCTGTAATCTAAACCTGTAGGCTTTAATTACTTCTTTGTTTCTGATGCCTGCCATTTCCTTCTTATGACTGAAACTATGTATTGCAATTATTTTTCTGGTACTCCTATGGGTTTGTAGTGGGAATTTTTGGATTCAGACTTAGTCCACCTTTTTAAACTGCCATTGGCATTCTTCAGGCACCTCTGATGTGTGACTTATGATCATCTTGACTGTGCCTGTCTCTTAATCTGGCTTCTGCAGTAGTTATTAGCTCTATTTGGATTCTGACCAACTTCATCAGCCACAACATGGGAGGTTTTATAAACCATTCCAAATCTCTCCTAATCAAGGAAAAGAGATGGGACTGTTTCTCTGCAATGACAGCAGCGTTAATAACAATCTCAATGTCTTTCACACATTTCCGTGATCCTACACATGTCCATTTACTTCAATGTCCTTGACAACAACAGCTCTTATTACCTGGCCTTTGCCTGTGCCATCCAGTTCAAATCAAAGCTCTGAACACCAATACTGGCTTAAGCATCCCAGTCATGGCTTTAGCATCACTCCACTTTCCTATTTGGACATCAAACTTTGTTCATTTTTCATAGCATTAGTCTGTACCCCAGATGTAGTTTGACATTTCTAAGTAGTGATGTTATATTCATTGAGCCTGTAGACCTGGTCTGAGGGGTTCCCAGTGCTTCTGTGAGATATACTGTGACCACAGAGGACCTGGTGTCACACCAGTCATCTCTGCCTCAGCCTATCCAGTTGTAACACCTTCTGAGTCATGCCCCTACTCTCTCACCTGTCTGTCCTCTCTATTGCTGCCAGACCTGTCTTCCTCCAGTGATCCTCTGAACATTTCTCTGCAGTGTTCTAGCATTTTAGACTCAGTGCAGTAACTTGGCTCTTCTGGATCTACTCTTTCATACTTTTGTTATCGACTTCTATTTGTAGGTATTGCTTCCTAATTTAAAAACTTATAAAACAGAAGCAATTTGTTTCAGTAAAAAACCAAATGATCTTTCTCAACTACTCAACTCTGCCACTATAGTAGTAAGTAGTCATAAATCACACATGAACAAATGCATGTGGGTGTGCTGTAGTACACTTTTAATTACAAAAACGAGCAGCCAACCCACTGTCTGTTTATTTTTTTATGTATTTATTTATTTTTTTTTTGCAGCACCTGGGATTGAACTCATGACCTCGCGCTTGCCAGGGAGGCACTTAGGCCACTGAGCTAGATCCCCAGCCCTCCACTGTCTGTATGGTAGCATGACTAGTATATAATGACTATATAGTATTCTTTATCTTCTGCAAGTGGAGAAACCCTCACAAACGTTTGATAATACACATTAGACATTAATACTAATTACCAATAATATAAGGAAGAGTTCAAAAGTAGTCACTTGGCTACTCCAACTCTAATAAAAGGCATAGTCTTTCCAATTGAATTTTAAATCCCCATATGTGTTAGTCACTTTCTTGACCCTGGAACAAATACTTGACATCCACAACACAAGGAGAAGAGTTTTATTTTGGTTCACAGTTTCAGGGAAGTCAGTCCATGGTGATCTAACTTCAAAGCAGACATGGCATGGTGAAAGGGCATGGTGGAGGTAAGACATGGCAGCAAGGAAGCACAGAGAGAGAAAAGAATCAGAGTAAACCTAACACCCAAGTATGTGACCAGGTAGCTTACTTTCTCCAACTCAGCCTCTCTTCCTAAACATACATCCAATTATAAATTCATCAATGAATTAATGCACTGATAAATATAGCTCCCTCATGATGCTTTCACCTTCTGAAAGACCTACCTCTGAGCACATTAGACTTTGATGGAGGGGTAGGGGGAATTTTAAACCATAATACATAATAAATATTAATGATTCAGGGTTTGCTTTGTTAAAACTGAAATCTATGAATCATTTACTTGTATTTGACCTTTAATATTAACTAGACATTTCAATATCTCTCTAACTGTAGTGGTTGATTTGGTTCAGAAAGATATTTTTCAGAGAATACATAGATGTATAAAATCACAAATGGGCAGTCACAGGAAAAAGAAGTTGAATATGGATATTCCACTAACCATGGCAATTATTTACCCTATTGGCCTCTTACTTTGGTTCCTTTCTGTTAAAGTTTTTCTGAAGTTGTGAGGGCTCTTTTGCTGTATGTATCAGCATGTATCCTTTCTTTCCCTCTGTATGACCTTTACTTTCATAATATGGGAAATAACCAATTGAGCAAATATGTGTTTAAAAGCATGTAATGATTGCTTGGAAAGAATATTTTCCATTAGTGAATATATTGCAGCCTTCTTTTTGCTTTGATCATTTAGAAGTTTCGTTGATGTAATTCAGACCAAGCAATTCTGAAGCCTAAAACCATCAGGTTCTTGTATCTGTGTGTCCAAAAACAAAATGCACCACTTTGTCAAATCTCTTCTAAACTGACAAGCAATAATTTCTAAGAGACAGCCCTTCATCACTGCACATCTGCTTCTACTTCAAAGAGTAATAAGTATTGAATTTCAGGAGCTGTTGAAGTCTGGCAAGAGGAAAAAGCAAAGGAAGATTCTAGAAAAAAAACCAACAGAAGCAGAAAAAGGTCAGGTCCCAAATACTATTTACATCATGTTGCAGGACCACTGTGTCCAGAGCTACACACTTTTCCCAGCACTCCACCTTCTATGCAAGATGACCTGTCCGCAATGTTTTAATTTTGTAAAAATATTTTGCTTTCTATTTTAATTTATAAACACAGAGATAAGAGACAGCTAACACAGGGAACATTCTCTAGCAAGAATTTCAAAGGTGATAGGTTTTAAAAAATCTGATAACACTCACAAGGAGGCAACTATCTACACAATGCAGCAATGATTCCCTAACTGTCACTTACTTCAAAACAGGGCATCTTAAGAAACATAGTATGGACAGTGGTACATTATCATTTCCTTTGCTTGCAGGGCTATTTTTTTGTCTTTCCTCTCCTTCTTGGAATGATCCTACCAAGAGGACCATGTCCTGCACCCCACAGCAACTGCCACTTTCCCTCTTGCTCCAGACCCTTAGCCATGATGTACCAGTCAAGTGTTAGACATCCTGTGTTAGTTTGCTTCTCATTAATGTAACAAAGACAGCATCACTATAACAAATACCTATAGCCAATCAACTTATAAAGACAAAAGATTTATTTGGAGGCCACAGTTTTCAAAGTTTCTAGCTATTATTAGTTGGCTCATTGCTTTGAGCCTCTGTGGCATATCATGGTTGATGTACATGACGGTAACTCATGGCCAGGAATAAGAGAAGGAAAGACATCAGTATTCTCCAGTTTCCTTCAGAGGCACATCCCCAATAACCTAAAACGTGCCACAACTCTTAAAATTTCCACCACCAACACCAACACCACTCTGGGAAGTAAGGCTTTAATACACAGGCTTTGGGGGAACACATAGATCCAAACTACATGTAGCATACCTGCATCTCTCAGGATCCGATAAGGAGAAAGAACCCACACAGGCACCTTCAACACAAGCGTTGGTGAACACGATGCACAATAAAGCATTGCTGAGATATTCCAGAAATAGCAATTGCTTGAAATAAGTCCATGCCTATGACTGGCAGTAAAGGGGAAAAGTTATTATGACCAAGACCTAAAATTTCAGAGAAGTCCATGAACCTAGCTCAGACCTCTGAGGAAAGGCACTACCCACAGTTTTGAGCTCTCAGAGTGTCAGATAAGGTGGAAGCAAGGGCAAGGAGCAATGTTGAAGGAAACAGCAAGAAGGAAAGAGGAACTTCCCCCGAATCCTACCTTTTCATCTCCCTCTGTGGTATACCAGGGATCCTGTCAGCAAAGGAGGAACAAAGAATTCAGCTTAGAGCAGCCCAGATCTAGCATCACAAACAGAGTTGAGAAGATTTATCTGGACTTGAGAAATGCGATCTTAATAATCAGCACAGCACCTGGTTGGTACTAACCAGATTTCTAACACAGAGCAAGAAAGATACGAAGGCTTGAACTTTCTCAGAGATACCTCTCCCAAGAACACAGCTTGCTGGAATAAGGAAACCAAACAGAGAGAAGTATAATTAGGGAAGGGATAATGAGCTGACACTGGAGTTGTGCAGTGGCTCTGTAATGGTCACTTTCATATGTTGATTTGGAGAAGCTACAGGTATCTGGGTATGTGGCCAAATGTTACTCTCGATGTTTCTGTGAAGGTATTTTTACATGACATTAGCGTTTAAACCAATATACTTTTAGTAAAACAAACTGCTCTCTAGAATGCAGGAGCCTCTTGTTCAATTGGCTGAGGCCTTATGAGAGGGAAAAAAAAATAAATAAAAACACCTGACTTGCTCAAAGGAAAAGGAATCCTGCAGGCAGCTGCCTTTGGTCTCAATGCAGTGCTAGCT
>RJWT010035221.1:0-13509 GCA_004365215.1 Cuniculus paca
CAAAAACCAACACCTGCCCCTCAAAAAAACCTCAATTAAAAAGCATTAAAAAAAAAAAAGACTGATCCAAACCATCTCAGCTGTCCACAGCATACAAGCTTGGTATGTTCCCACAACAGAATCATCTTCCCTCTCTGTATTTAAATTGAAGCTAATAACTGTCACCAGGTGGCACCAAACTGCAGCCAGAACAAAGATGACATGAACAGAGCAGAGCAACTTCTAGAATTCTTATGTTGTAAGACTGAGTTCTTTCACCTCACAGTAATGTACTGATAATTTTCTGGACCCATATTTATTACAATATGGCAGAGTTTTACTGCATCAGTAAACACCAAAGAAATCTTTTTTTGGTACTGGCTTCATATGAACCACAGTATCAAACTGTCCAGGAGAAAGTCTTAGATATTATACAAATGAATGCTTCTGTCTTAATTACTAATAACCAAATGTGATTATAATCCTAATCAAATTATGTATCTTTTTTTCTATTTGGGTGTTTTGAGACAAGGTCTTGCTATATAATTCAGGCTGGCCTCAAACTCAGTGATCCACCTGCCTCAGTCTCAAAGGCTAGGATTACAGGCACAGACCACCACACCTGGTAATATTTCCTTTTAGTAAAATAAAATAGTAAAAAACCAACTGTGGTCACTAGATATTTTTAAATTTTTTCTTTTGTCTTTTTGATAGGATTTCACTATGCAGTTCAGGTTGGCCTTGAATTCACACTGTAGCCCAGGCTGGCCTCAAACTTGCAGGGATCCTCCTGCCTCAGGCCTCTGAATGCTGGGGGGATTACAGGCTTGCATAACTACACCTAACTTTTTTTTTTTTTTTTTTGAGAAAAGCTCACCCTATGTAGTTCAGACTGGTCTTGAACTCACTACGTAGCCTTGGCTGGCCTCAGCCTCCTGAGTACTGGGATTGCAGGTGTGCACCACCACTCCTGGCTCTAAATATATTATTTTTATTTTTGGTTTTTTTTTTAACAGGGTCTCACTGTAGTTCAGGATGGTCTTAAACTCACTATGTAGCCCAGGCTGGCCTGGAACTCATGGCACTCCTTCTATCTCAGTCTCCCAAGTGCTGGGATTACAGGCATGTGCCACCATGCCAAGTTTCTAAATATTCTTTAAACTTTGGGAATATATATATATTTATATTTATTTATTTATTTTTTGAGACAGGGTCTCCCTATGTAGTTCAGATTTTGGCCTCAAACTATGTAGCCTAGGCCTGACCTTGAATGTGTGGAGATCTTCTTGCCTCAGCTTCCCAAGTGCTAGAATTATAGGTGTACACCAGTAAAACCTGACAACCTTGTGAACTTGTAAGGAACAATTTTTATACTTCATATTCTAAGAGCATAAGAACAGCTTAAAAGACAGTACCTATTATCATCACAAGAAATATTATCAAAGAAGGATTTAGTTTTGTCGTAGTAGCAATTAGGTCCAAGTGGGTCTTCTTCATCAGCATTTCCTTCACTGTTTTGGGTATCAACTCCAGAGTCTCCCTTATCTTCACCATTTACAGGTTTTTCTTGTTTCTCAAGTTTATCTTCTAATGAAAAACAAACACCACAAAAGTCAAAATTTGTACAAAACAAAATTAAATACATAATGTAAAAAACACCCTTAGCTCACAGATAAATAAGATTTTTCTAAGTTGAAAAATCAAAGCTTACCTTTTAATTTAAGTTTACTGTGAAATTCTCTGTCAATTTCCTCTTTGTTAAATTGTGCATTTGCACTTTCAAAGTCAAAGTCTTTCTCAAATTTCATTGGACCATCTCGCCGAATACCAAACCTTCCCCTGCCACCTCGATGACCTCCACGCCCTCTCCTTGGAGTTGAAGGAGCACCTGGAACTATGTAAATAAAGAATTTATACAAAGGGCTCTCAGTATGTTATAGCTGGCTTAAGGCAGAAGTTGTCATTATAGTTGTTAACACTAAATGGCCCAAACCAGAAATGCTTAAAAGTCTCTGTAGACATTACTGTTTGTATTTTTCACATAAAATTAACTGTAAGAGTAGCACGCATAAAGTGATAAGTATTTATATTTGAGGGTTTCATACTCATGTATGTGTTATTAATAGAATATACAACCAGACAAGTTTGGAGCCTTTACACTAAATTAATATATGTTCCTCAAGGGCAAAGGCTTTGTTCTGTTCACTGCTATAGTCCCCACACCTACGAAGTGCTAGAAACACAGTGGGTTCTCAAAACTTAAAGCCTTTTATGGAAAGGATAACAGGAAACAAGATTTACAATAAGAAAAATATGTCAATGTTTATGAGCACAAATTAAAAGGTTTGAGATGTTAGTGTATTTCCATAAAATGGAGAGGAAGCACCAGTCCTCATTGGTTCCAAACACTTCTACTTCACTTTCACTTTCTCTTTCACTATACAATATTCAAGCCTTCCTCCTATACCTATGTAGTCTCTACAAAACACAGTAACAGGATTGTAGTCAATCACATGAGATATGATAAAATACAATAATAGGATAATTTACAGTGAAAACTTGGGAACGTAATATCAAACATAAGAGGAACGGTAAAAATAATAAGAGAAATATGAAACTCAATTGAATCTGATGTAAATTAATTGCAAAAGCCAGGTGTGGTGGTGCACTCCTGTAACCCAGGCATTCCGGAGCCTGAAGCAGGGAGGACAGCCGTGAGTCTGATGCCTGCCTGGAGTACATGTGAATTTGAGGCCAGCCTGGACTACATGGTGAGATCCTGTCTCAAAAAAAAGTTAACTGCAAAAATGCAGAGCATAAAACAGTATGAATTTAATGATTATAATTATGTAAAATGTTTAATATATGCTGACAAAGATCAGAAGTGACTACAAGGAAACAGACAGGTTTGTGTTCACTTGTTTGCTGAGGTTTGGCAAACTGCTTCGGTTTGAGAAAACAAGCCAGGAAAGCCCACAGAAACATGTCCAGATATTTAAATCTAGAGAAGCAGGATGTTTAGAACATTTAATTTTACTACTAAAATGACTTGTCCGTAAGCCAGAAGTGCAGATCTGTTTTTAAAAAAATAAAATTTTGGAGCTAGGGTTACAGCATTTAGTGGTAAAACACTTTGTCTAGCAGATATGAGGGCCTTGGTTCAATTTCAGGCAGGTGGCACTATTTCACCACTCTAGAGGCTGAAGCAGGGGGAAAAAGATTTCAGACAAGCCTGGTTACATGCTGAATTTCAGGCCAGCCTGGCCTATGTAGCAAGACTGCCTCAAAACAACCAAACCACTGGGCGTGGTGGTGTGGTGGCACATGCCTGTAATCCTAGCACTCAGGAGGCTGAGGCAGGAGGACTGCCACAAGTTCATGGCCAAGATGGGCTACAGTGAGTTCCATGACAGCACGAACTACATAATGAGACCCGTCTCAAGAAAAACCCAAACAACAAACAAACAAACAAGAACTCCACAACCAACCAAATAAAAAACCAATCAAACCAAACCAAAGTTCTGAGTATAGATGTTTATGTCTGTAATATCTAAGAAAAAACTTGAAAGAATGTTTAGTTAAAAAAAAAGAATATTTAGTTAAGGAACTTTGGTGATAGGATAGGGTGGTGAGTTCTAAACAGCAATGAAAGATACCTCTATTTTATATTTTACATGATAAAATTATGGCAATTATTTTCAGGAGAGCTGTCTCCTTTTCCAAACTAAATAATAATAATAATAATAATAATAATAATAATAATAAAACTCTGGGGCCAGGGATCTAGCTCAGTGGCCTAAGTGCCTGCATGGCAAGCTCAAGGCCATGAGTTCAATCCCCGGTGCCGAGAAAAAAAAAAAAATCTTTGTATGTGATGGTACATACAAAAACACATATAAATATGTAGTCAGGAGTAGTCCCAGGTACTTAGAATGCTGAGGCAGGAAGATCTCAAAACGTATAGGCCAGTCTGAGTAACACAGTGAAAATAAAAACAAACACAAAATATAGGAGAATTAAGAGCATGCATTTAAGCCAGGCACAGCGGTGCATGCCTGTGATCCCAGCAATTGGGAGGCTGAGGCAGGAGGACTGTTGCAAATTCAAGACCAGCCAAAATTGCATAGTGAAACCCTGTCTTAAAAACACCAAAAAAAAAAAAAAAACCATTTAAAAAAAACATTACACATTTAAAACATTGTATCTAGGCTGATGCTTTTTTTTTTTTTATGAGACAGGGGCTTGCTCTGTAATTCAGGTTGGCATTGATAAAATTAACTACGTTCTAATCATTAAATAAAAATTACCATACATTTATTTTTTTAATTTGGAAGAGTACTAAATTATAATGTTTTCCATAAACAAATTTGAAATTAATAAAACGACTGCTCTGGGTAAATGTTTTAGATTATGAAACAAAGCAAATGTAAAACTTTACTAAATCAACAACCAGGAAAGAAAATCAAAATTCTTAAGCACTTAAAAAACAAAACAAAAACAAAACCCTGGATTAATTTTTTTTTTTTGGAGACAGGGAGGGTCTTGCTACTATGTAGTTCAGGCTACCCTTGAATCACGGTGATCCTTCTCTTCCCTCAACCTCTGAAATGCTGGGATTGTGGATTTATGTAACTTTAAGGAGGAAACTTTTTTCCCTGTGGTATTGTGGATGGATTGGACCCAGGGCCTCACACATGACAGATACATGCTCTACCACTAAAGTACTTTCCCAAACTCAATTGAGAAACTTTCCAAATATGTAATATACATATACATAAATGTATTCCTAAAATCATAGAAAAAAAATCAAAACAATTTCATAGTGCTAACAAGAAAGTGATATAAAAAACATAAACAGCAAGCCACAGAACCATGTTCTAAACAAAAATGTATGAAGCATACTAGCAAGGTAATAGTCATGAATATAAGAAAAGACAACAGTCTACAATCAAGTGGAATTTTTTGCAGAGAAATAATACTCTATAAAACCTTTTACAGCGTGGTGGCACTTTCCTGTAATCTGAACACTCTGGAGGCTTAAGGAGGAGGATCATAAATTTGAGCCCAGCCTGGGCAACCTAGTGACTAGTGACCCTGCCTCAAAATAAAAAATACCAAGGCTTGGAGATGTAGCTAAATCCAAAGGCCCTGGATTCACTCTTTAGTACAACACACACATGCACATCCACCCAAACACCAAAAAATATTTGTCAGGCATGGTGACGCACCCCCTTTAATCCTAGCACTCTCAATGCTAAAAGAGGAGGATTATCATGAGTTTGAGTCCACTCTGGGGTACTCAAGGCCAGTATAAACTACTGTGAGGCCCTGTCTCACAAAACCAAACCAAACCAAACCAAACCAAACCAAACCAAACCAAACCAAACCAAACCAAATGAAAACCACAAAACCTTTACTTGAAAATACTTATAACTGGGTGAGGGGTACACACCTGTAATTCTAGCACTTGGGAGGCTGAGGCAGGAGGACTGCCTCAGTTTGAGGACAATCTGGCTACATAGTGAGTTTAAAACCAGACTGAATTATAGAGTGAGACCCTGTCTCAAAAAACAAAACAAAACAAAACAATCAAAAACCCTTAAATACTCCCCAAAGAAAATAATCATAGTCACAAAAAAGTTATAAATCAGTATAGACTGGTACTTCAAGCCCATCATCCAGCTTCCTCATGGTAAGATATTACATAACTATTATACATTATCAAAATCATGGAATCAATCAACTGAGCTACACATCTTAGTCAGATGTCACCGGTTTCCATCTTTTTTTTTTTTTTTTTTTGCAGTGCTGGGAATTGAACCTAGTACCTCACAAATGATAGGTAAGTACTCTACCATGGAGCCATACCCCCAGCCCTAGTAATTTTGTTTGTTTTGTTGTTTTTATGGTACTAGGGATTGAACCCAGGGCCTTCACACTGAGCTACATTGCCAGTCCCTTTTCACTTTTTATTTTGAGACAGGATATCTAAGTTGCCCAGGATGGGTCCAACCTGCCATCCTTCTGCCTTAAGTCTCAGAGTGCTGGGATTACATGTTTTGACCACCAAGTCCAGTCCTATGTTCCACTCCTTCAGTCATCTTGTATTATATATTTAAAATACTCTCTATTGAGAAACAAAGAATATGGCTTTTAGATTCAAGTAACTTACCTATTTGTCTCTTGCTATCATTTCTGAGTTGCTCATTTTCTGGCCTTGAAACTTTGTGTACTTCAGCTGTGGAAGGAGACATGCAGTGACAAATCAACTCAGGATACACAACCAACAACTTTTGTCAAGTTAGAAATGGGGAGGGAAAAAAAATCTCACAAAACAAAACCTGCACAATTTCCAAAAACTACACCCCACCACCACTTCATGTCAAATCTGAAAGCTTGAATATTCTATTAAATTCAGTTTAAACCTAAAATCAACCCTATAAAGTAAAATTCTCTTAATAAGGTGAACAGAAAATACTGATCAGTCAATCAAGGAACAATAAGTAGCTCAAGTTCTACCTCGCCTGTGCTCTTGATTCTCTATTGCTTTTTGGCTGGTAGATGGCAAAGGCCTGGTTGATACAGGGCTCCTTCTCCCAACAGGTGCTGGAGCAGGTAAGTGGGCCGAGGCGGTCTGTACTGCTTGCTCCATGGTTGGACTTTTTCTCAAAGGGTCTAACTGAGGGCTTGAACGACCTAAAATGTAACCAAAAGATAAGAAACTATTCTAACTGGGAATTTCAAAATAATCTAGCCCCTTTAAAAAGGTTCTAGGGTTTTATTTCCAACAATTCAAATTTTTAGCAAAAATCAGAGTTAATCTGCTTATTAGATCAAAGTTTAAATTTGATTATTCTTAGGGAGCTGGTCATTAAGCAATACTGTTCAACTTTTCTTCTCTGGTCTTTCTGAGACAGGGTCTCGCTATGCAGTTCAGGCTGGCCTTGAGCTCACTTTGTAGCCCAGGATAGTCCTGAACTCACAACGATTCTCTTGCCTCAGCCTCCTGAGTGTTGGGATTACAAGTGTGAACCACCACACCCAGCATAAATTCTATTACAACAAAGTGAAGCACAGAAAACCAAGGTAGGTGGTTTTTAAATATCTTAGGCTGGGGCTTGGGTAATGAAACATCAAAACTAAAAGGCCAGCAACAAATAAACCCTTCAGATAATTATTCAGTAGCCATATTCATTCCTTGCCACTGTATAGATGTCTTTGGCAAGTTCTGGGTTGGTATGGGGTTTGTACTTCACAATTTCCATTTTTCCTTTTATGGGGTCAGAGCCTTACTACCATATGAACTGAAGAATAAAACATTAGTAGTTTCATCGTGTTTTTTCACCCCTATAACACTGTATCTGAATACAACATTCTGCTTAAATGCTATGCTCATTTTATGCAAAAATATTCCCACATATCTCTGTGTGTGCATCTACGCTCTAAACTAGTAAACTGGTGAGTGCTGGTAATATTTTGGTTCAGGGACAATTATTAGTAATACTCCCTAAGTTTGCACTTTATCTGAAGTATGCAATTACAAACACGTATCATCGCTGCTAGCCATTAATGGCTAAGTCACTTTAGCCAAAACGTTTAAGTTACCATTAAGACATTTAAAAATTAAGTTTAACAGAAACACTATAATGTGCATAAAAAAATTATAAGGGAAAATTATGATGGTTTATATAAGTTTTGGTCTGTAACAAAATAATAATAATAATAATAATAATAGTAATAATAATTTTTTAAGATAGGGGTCTATGTTGCCCTGATGGCTAGCCCTGAATTTCTGGGCTCAAGCAGTCTTTCTGCTTCAACCTTCTGAGCAGCTAGGGTTACAGGCAACTGCTACCATGCCCACCTTTTTCATGTGTTAAGTTTTTTTAAAGCCTGCTGTAGTTGATTTTACAACGTTACATTAAATAATCTTTAATTTTTTTTTTGTACCTGGTATTGGACTTACGACCTCACCCTTGCCAGGCAGGTGCTTATGCCGCTGAGCTAAATCCCCAGCCCCTCTTTTAAGTTTTTAAAACTACTTTATCAAGTCTTTCTCTTTGAGAAAAGATCCTGTGACTAAGAAGTATTACAGAAATACATGAAATGAGGCAAGCAAATAAAGTACCAAGTTCATTTGTTGTCTAAATATTTTTTTCCATAACCATGATGCCAATTTTGTTATAAATGGAGAAATACAGTTGATGTGGACATAGTATTAGAAATAAATCCAAAAACTATTTCAGCATAATAAAAACACATCCCTTTGAGTCATTTTCACATCCTTATCACAATTAAAAGAAAATTCCAGGTGTTTTATTTTGTGAAATTCAGAATTTTTAGTTAGTGAAATTTTAATGCAGACTCCTAAGGATTTTTCCTACAATAGGCTTAAGTAAATATATGTCTTTCTTTTAATAAAAATGAAAAACTTTTTTCCTCTAGTACTAAGGATTAAACTCAGAACCTCATGCATGTTATACAAGTACTCTACTAAGTCACATCCCTGGCACTTTTAAATTTTGAGACAGGGTCTTGTTAAATTCCCCAGACCGTGATTGAATTTGTGATCCTGCTGTATTAGCCTCCCAAGGAGATGGGGTAATAGGCATGTGTCACAACAACCAACAAATTTGACTTTAATCTACTTTATTTAACAGGAAGGTATACTGGGGATGGAACTTAGTACCTCAAGCATGCTAGGCAAACATTCTACTACTAAGTTACACCTGCCAGGCAGCTGTTAAATTTTTAAACTTGGAACTGTTTCTGACTTTGTATTTTGTTCCACTCATCTTAATATTACTCCCGCACTGCTTTATCTTATATATATTTTACTTTCAAGCAGGTAAGCCATTACATTTATTTTTCAAATATGTCCTGATCTATATCTACATTTATTTTAAAGATAATCTTTCTGATCAAAAGTACAATAAATTTAATATGAAAAGTAAAGTCTCAACCCTGAATCTTTTATCTAGGAACAAGACATTCTTCTCTAGTACAGTATGCAATGTATACCACATTTTGCATTTTTTTCTTCATAGAAGCTGGTTATATATCTTATGTACTTCATAACTTCTATTTGTCATTATTGTCAGCCTTTTATTTCTGTTACATAGCACAGGATAAGTTTTAAGAATTACTGAATTTTGTATAGTTACTTTATATTTTACCTCTAATTTAAGTTTCTTCCTATTTGTTTTTCAGTGAGTTCTCAATTCCAAGCAGAAAATTAGTAATTAGAGGTAATTCCAATATTTATGCCTCATATTTACTTCCTCATGTGTACCTGATATAGCTGAAAATTCCAGAAGAAGAATGAATAGATGTCTGTATTTATATTGATATTATATCTATAAGAATTTTTCTGGGATTTCAATGCTAAGTTTGATGTTGGCTACAGTTAAAATGCTTACCCTATACCGAAGCATGCTCTTCTATGTGGTGGGGATCATGTATGCATGAATACATGTTTTGAAATTTTTTTTTTTTTGGTACCAGGGATCAAACTCATGACCTTATGCTTACCAGGCAAGTGCTTGAGCCACTGAGCTAAATACCTGGCCCCCAAAAATCTAATTCTTACATAAGTCTGACAGGTCTCAGGAAAGTCCCAATTTATAGTTTAAGAAACTAATCCTTAGAGAGACTGAGCACTTTCTTAGTAAGGAAAGAATTCTAAAATATGTGTGTGTAACAATCAAGATATTTTAGGTCGACATGGAACAGTAGCTACTATTTCAAAATATATGAATATACAGGGTTATGCTTAGATTGGCTTCATTTTTAGTCAACAGCTTTTAAAAACTGTAAAATAGCATCTTTCTGAAATAACTTTACACTGTGTTATTAAAAAGTAAATGATTCATGTAAACCAATGAACCAGTAATATCCACTTTAGTAGTGATTAAAAGAAACAGGTTTTTAATGACCTTAGAAGGTTATGAGACTGGTGAAAACAGATTAAAAACTTAAAAAAGAATTCTTCACAAAACTTATTAAAATGCAAATCCCCAGGCTCCAGGATTTATGATATAGTAGGTCTCAGGACATATTTTTTAGAAGCCCTCCAGCTGATACTATTGTGAGTGGTACACACTGAGAAGGAATATTTTACATCCTATGAAGATTTCGTGGAACAGTTTATTTTTTCAAATGATATTTCAAATTTATCTAGGATAACTCATTTTTAATGGTATGTCTATGACTGGTCTGATACATTGTTATTTATAAGTTATATAATTGCTTTGCAAGCAAAAGTTAAACTTAGAGAATGCTCACCAATTTCATGATCTTAGAATTGTAAAAGATGTAGAGTGGAAGTTAATTCAATAATACATCAGTTGGGAGAAAAATATTTAAAGAATCCACTGGAAATTATACATGTAAATTTACAAACTACAAAAGCTCTTACATTCAGAGGAAGATAAAAACCTTTATGAAAAATTAGAATAAAAATATCTGAAGAAAAAAACTGTTTACCTTGAGATAATTGTGTTTTTATAGCTCTTGTATCCTGTGTAAAGGCAGATCCAACTGCATTACTTTGGGATAAGGTACCGCTGTTTGACGTTTCTGATCCAAAGGATGTCAAGGAGCTTCCAGCTTGAAGAGATGTTTTTTAATGATAAAAAAAAAAATTAATGTTTTCATTTTCAGTTATATAAAAGTGTAATATTTTATTGATTACTGTCTATACCCTCTCATAGAACTTGTAGAAATGAATAATCCTGGAAATTTAAGTGCATGAAGTAACAGTTTGGGAAATGTATGGCAATACTGGGTGAAAAAACCAAAACCAAACCAAACCAGTATGTAGCCAATGTGTGGTATCCTTGGATGTAAACAATTTTTATAGCATAAGGTGATACAGTAATGCTGATGCCATAAAGGACACATATCAGAGAACCGAGTAATAGGAATGGTACATTTTAAACCACACCAAGTTCAAATTATTCTAATACTAAGCATCTTCACGAATAGCCAAATCAGCAAACAGGTATACTAGGGAGATTTGTCATCATTTCCAAGGCAACAGACAATAATTGCTTCAGCATTAATACCTGCCCTGAAGACGGACTGTGGGGCTTATTTAGCCTAAAGTAGTCACAAAAAGACTGAGTAATATGAGTAATAAAATCTCTATAAAGAGACCTGTTCTTTGCCATATTCGGCAGTGTCAATCTATAGCACTTATGGATCATGCACTTTTTAAAAAAAATTCATTTAAAAATTTTTTTGATTCAAGATAAGGTCCATGTAGTCCAGGTTGGCCTTAAACTTGTGATAATCCTGCCTTGGTCTACTGAGTGCTGGGATCCAGAATTCCAGGTAAGCAGCCTGGTGAAGTGTGACACCACATGCCTGCAATGCCAGCTACTGTTCATTCCTATTTCCACACTGCTCTGTGCTTCCTTACCCACTCAACCTCCCTCTGGTTTATTCAATGGCTGACAAACTCTCCCATATTCTCCATCTCTTCTCTTGAGTCCAAGTTCACACCATAGTCCCTTCTACTTGTCACAATTCCATTTCACTTTTTTCTTTTTGAAAAAGCCTCCTGAGTGCTGGGATTACAGGTATGTGCCACCATGCCCAGCTTGAGACCTTATCCTGACGTTTTGATTTTTTGAGTTCAGGTTGGCATCAAACTCGTGGCAATGGGCTGATTTAGCTCAGTGGCATAAGTGCCTGCTTGGCAAGTGCGAGGTTGTGAGTTCGATCCCCGGCACCAAAACAAAAAACAAAAACAAACTTGTGGTAATACTCCTGCCTCAGCCTCCAGGGTCCTGGATTACAGGTATGCACCACCCGTGGGGCCAGACCCTGTCTTTAAAAAATTAAAAAGAAATATATATATATAAAAAGTTTTGCAAGCAATATAGGATCCCAACCGTAACTATTGTACACTACCCTTAAAGTGTAAAAAAGTAGCCATAAAAGCCAGGCATATGTCTGTAATCCCAGCACTCGGGAGGCTGAGGCAGGAGGATCACTGCAAATTCAAGGCCAGCCTGGGCTCCATAGTGAGTTCAAGGCCCGCCTGCATTACAAAGTGAGACCTTCTCTCAAAAAAATCAAAAATAAAATAAAAAGTAATGATACAAAACATGCAAATAAATGGGTATAGCTGTGTTCCAAAAAAACCTATTACTTTTGGGATAAGTCCTTTCTTTTGTAGTTTCTTAGGCTGGCAGTTAAGAGTACTGATTTAAAAGAAAATTTATTTTTTACTATATATAT
Source organism: Cuniculus paca (assembly GCA_004365215.1). Lineage (NCBI taxonomy): Eukaryota > Metazoa > Chordata > Mammalia > Rodentia > Cuniculidae > Cuniculus > Cuniculus paca. The sequence goes on from RJWT010035221.1 coordinate 12,226, forward strand.
TTAAGATTATAAGCATATCCATAAGCAACTTTTGTTCCACCTACAAGTTTTTGATACAGCATTTTAATGGTTAAATTAGAAATTCTTTTAATTTAAAATTTTCCTTATGACTTCAGCTTTGATGTATTAGTAATTAAGTTTACTCCATTTCAAAGTATTTGGAGATTTCTCAAATTACCTTTATTAATTCCAAATTTAATTTCTTTGTGGTTGAGAAAATACCATGCATGATTTCGGTCCTTTTGGAAATTAATGTAACTTGTTCTATGCTCAGGATTTGATGTATGTTACTGACCAGTCCATTTCTACTTAAAAAAATCAAATACATGGTTAACTGTTGAGTATACTATTTTTCAAAAGTAACACAATGAGGATTATTAAGACTTTCTAAACTGACCCCTGAATTATTATGAAGAATCCCTCTTTACCTCTGTTAGCACTCCTGGTTTTTATCTGCTTTATCTGTCATTAACATATTTAACAGTTTTCTTATTGGTGTTTATGGTACGTCCTTTTCCTAGTCTTTCTTTTTTCATTTTTACTCTGTACCGGAGACTGAGCCCAGGGAATTCAAAGTGAGTTATATCTCTAACCCCTTTTAAATTTGAGACAGGGCCTCACTAAATTGCTCAGGCTGAGCAGGGTGCGCCGGTGCATGCCTGTAGTCCCAGCATTTAGGAGGCTAAGACAGGAGGAGCCCCAAGAGTTCAAGGCTAGCCTGACTACATAGTGAGTTCAATACCAGCCTGAACTACAAAGTGAAACCCTATCTCAAAAATAAAACACAACAAAATTGCTCAGGTTGGGCTTGAACTTGTGATTATCTTGCCTCAGTGTCCCACAGTACTGTGATTACAAGTATGTGCTACCTCATCCAGCTTCCTTTTTCTATTTTTATTTCACTGCATCTCTTACAAGCATAAAGTTGTCTCTTTTCTTTACTAGTCAGCAGGAAAAAAAGACTACATGTTTGTTATTTGTTTCTCTCTCCTTCTCTTTCTTGATTAAGGCAGGGTCTCACTTTGTAGCCCGGGCTGGTCTTGAACTCATAGCAATCCTTCTGTCTCAGCCTCCTGAGTGTTGAGATTATAGGCATGTACCACTGCACCCAGCTTATGATCCTTTATTTTAATCATTGCTACACAATTAATTTAAATGGCTAGCAGTGCTAGAGTATAGCTGTAGTTGTTAGGTAGTATGCTTGTCTAAAATGCATAGCCACTGGGTTTGACCCCCAGTACTGTGGGAGGAAAAAAAGGAGAAGAAAGAAAGAAAAAAAAAAAA
>RJWT010035222.1:0-13509 GCA_004365215.1 Cuniculus paca
TCCCTAATGCCCCACAATCCCTACCACCCTGCCAGGGCTCAAGTCTTTGCCTTACCTTACTCCAAAGTACTTTGGATTTGAATTGGTCAGGTGGCAGCATTAGCCTCAATTCCTAACTTCTACCCTCCCAACACCCTCAGCCCAGATTCCCAGCTTGGAGCCAGATGAACCCTTTCTTCCTGCTGTTTGGAAGAGTGGTATCTTCTCAATTCTGGGGCTGCTGCCAAGCAAAGATACATCCTCGGAATGCAGCATTGCAACTCAATGCATTTTCTTCATAAAAGCTGTGCTCTAAATGGTAGTTAGGAGCTCCAGTTAAACTCTATTATGACTTAACTCATGGCCAGGATTCAGCCACTTATTACACATATTTTTAAGGGAAAATATGTTTCAAGTTCCAGGTAATAAATTTGAAAAACCCACTTTTTGGTATAAGTCCTATTGGTAAGTTGGGGCTGCCTTTCAAGAGCATGCAAGGGAGGAAAAATGTCTTCATCAAATATTCATTAGGCTCCTACTTGCGTGCCATGCTGTTGTGACTGCTGGATCTATGGGGCCTCTGCTGGGCCTACTTTAATCCGCTGTAATAAGGCGGCCTTACAAATTGCCCTCTGAACCTTAGCACACTGTGGACTTTCCTTTACTTATCGTCTGTCATACTAATGGGGAGGATTAAGGTGTGAGGTGTTCCTAATCTGAAAAAGTGCAATTTTAATTTAAATGTGTTATCTTTTCTTGGGACCCAAATTCTGTTACTCACTGAGCCTGCACTAATTTGTGTGATTCTTTTGGGGGTCAGGGCAGTCTTCTTAAATTAGTCCTTCCTATTGGTTTGGTGTTTTCTTTCAAGTGAAGCACTCTTAGAATAATGTGACACCCAGCATGTTTCAAAAGATTAAGGCAACATGTTCTAATGTGAGACTTATGGCTAATTGCCTGAACTAATTATACATAAAGGGCCATGCCATTAGTCTTAATAAGAACTGACTTAAGAAAGTACAGTTGACCCAAAGACTGAATAACTTTTGCAAACAGTAATCAGAGAGGTGGTATCCATGGTATAAAATACCTTAGCTAGAAATTAGTCATGTCTGTTCAAACTGGGTTTTCCCCAAGTTGTTATGTTGACAATTGGTTATTTCTTTTTCAGTGAAAATATGCATTCTTTTGAGCATGGAGAGTAAACTCAAAAGCTCATAGAGAAGTGTTTTTGTGTAAAGAACTGTGCACTGTGTGAACATGGGCCCTCTTGGTTGCTCGTCTTCAGACTGGGAAGCTCATCACCACCCACTAACAATGTCACTGTTCCCAGGGCTCTGTCCTAGGTCTTCTGACTCTGTACTGCTTTCTTGCTTGACCTCATAAAGTTCTAACTCTGTGCTGGCAAGTTCAAAATGTATTTATCTGGACCAGTTCTCTTCTGAATTCTAGATGTGTATTTCCATGTGATTCGCTTATTAAAAACTTGTGCATGCTCCAAACAGAACCATGATCATCTCCCTTAGATCTGCATCTCACACCCCTTCCTGGCTTTTCAACTTGGAAGACCATCTAATACAACTCCACCTCTTATGGCTTCCACCACTAACCATTTCTCTCCATCCTCCTGTCTTTGTCCACTCCCCACCCACCTGGTCTGCTTCCTGGATTGTAGTAATAGCATTGTGAGTGTACTCCTCAGATTCAATTTGCCTACTAAATTATACACAGTTGCTAGAAAAGTATGCAGACATGAGTCTGATCATGTCGCTGTTGGCTTAAGTGTGCAGTGATTCCCCATTGCTGCTTGGTTACAGGTCAATACCTTTTCCTAGTGTGGCCTTTGATCTTGTATGCTTTCTATACCTAATTCACAGAAGCCTAGACAGGCCATCTTTCAGCTGCTTGAATTTCTCTGGGCCTTCCCTACATATGGCTTTTTCTCATATGGCTTCTCATGCCTCGAATGCTCTTTCTCTGAGACTCTGCCTGGCTACTGCCTGCTTACCCTTCTAGTCTCAACTTCTGTGTGTCATTCCTCAGGGAGACTTCCAAGAGCACTCTCCAGTTGGTTAGATTCCCCTACTAAATATGCCAGCAGCATCCTGTGTTTCCTAGCACTCATTATAATTATAATTGAGTATAATTGCTGGTTTGATGCCTGATTTTCACACTAGCCTATAAACTCCATGAGAGCAGGGATCATGCCTCCCTGGCTCACCATTCTCTCCCCCAGTGTCTTTCATAACAAATATTTGCCAACCGAATGTATAATGAATGTAGTTGGACAGAAGTTGTGGCATATGTTATGTGTATTTGTACTTATGCTTGAATATGGGGTATCTGATGTTCTAAGAACTTGAACGCTTCCCACTCCATAATGAAGCAATACTGTGAAGGCCTTATATAGATCTTGTTAACTGTTCAGCTGTTGTATCCTCTGTCCCCTTTCATTCTGGAAGTAGACTGTTTTGGACAGGGTCCTACTAGAGAAGTAGAACCTCCAAAGCATGAAAAATGAAAGGCAGGAATTAGCTTTTTTGAGGCGGCTGGGTAGGCAGGTAGAAAATGAACCCATTGGGCAGGCCATCCGGAAGAGCAGGTTGGGATTCTTGGACAGAGGGTGGGACTGCTGTTCACAGGCTGAGTTTCTTTTTCAGGAAAGCCTAACTTTGCTTTTAAAAGCTTTTAGCTGATTGAATCATTCCCACCCAGATTTCGTAGGATAATCTCCTTTACTGAAAGTCAACTGATAGTGTACTTCAAGCTCTATATTCTACCAAATATTCTACCAAAATATTTTCACAGCAACACCTAGGTTTAGTGTTTGATTAAGTATTTTGATAGAATGTAGTCTGTAGCAAGTTGACACACAAAATTGACGGTTAAATAATGCAAAGTACCAGTTTAAAAGCAAAACTAACAAAAACTCCAACCCCTGCAAAAAGCAAGCATCCCCAAACCAAAATGGGATTCTTATTAGCTATGGCAATAATGTCTATCTAGAAGAGATTTTTCCCTTTTTTGCCTATTCTGTTGAAGTACTCCAAATAACTTTATGACTGACTATTCCCCAAAACAAACATGTGACTACTTCCAAGGTGAATCTTTAATAAAATTCTAGGAAAGTTGATCCTTCCACTTCTAACAAATAGACAGCTGTGTCTTCCATGGCACCTTTTTGTTAGCACAGCAAACATTTACTGGGCCAAAGCTAGGTAATGGAGATACAAGATGAGGCAGAATACTACCCTGTATTTTGAGGACTTGCAGTGTCTTTCTGTAGACAAATGAGTAAGCAAATAACTGCAGACCCAGGGTTCACTGGAGTTGAAGTGTAGACTGTGAGCCAGATGTGGTTTGATGCCAAAGTGTGAAGAACTATGAAGGCAAGCTTGGCGATCCAGATTTCTTCTACAGGCGCTCTCTGTTAGTGTGTGCCATGTTTCTGCTATTGGAAGAGGAATCAGGCATGGAGGGTGAAGTGAGAGAAGGAGGAGTGTTCTGGTAGGAGTCTGAACTAGACCACTGGCAGCATTGTTGAAGAAAAGATGCTGGATTTTTTGAGCAACAGAGTTTTCAACTGAGCGAGGGAGAGAAGATTTGAAGATGACTTTGGGGTTTATTTCTTAGATATGTGCAGTGGCAAATAATGGGAGAGGGTGGTACCAGGGCAAAAATGAGAGCTTGGTTCTGAAGTAGGTGAAAGGGATGAAAAGGAACTGTAGCTGCTTCGCATAGATCTATGCCAGGTCTGGTGTGTTCTGCACTGTCAGATACTGATTGAGAGGCTAATTGTATTTCTAGCTGGGTTGGAATCACCTAAGGAGGGTCTTGAGTCAAGGCTGGGTTTGAACTTCTTTGTGATCCTTCTGCCTCAGCCTTTCAGGGTGCTGGAATTACAGGGGTGATTTACCATGCCCAGCAGGACTAACCTTGTTCTTATGAAGGTTAATATAGGCATGCCATTTTAAATAGTACCTGATAGTTGATTCTAAGAAGATGTCTGCTTACAGCTAAAGATGAATCCTAGCTAGTAGAAAGAAAAAAATGTCTTACATTCATGAACTATTTCTTAACTAGTCTTATAATTCCCAAAGAAAATCAAGAGCACAAAGCTTTTGGATCTTGAACATATCTCTTGGTACATATTCACTGATCTACTTTACAAAACAACAAATGCAAAAGGCTTTCCGTGGCCAAATCTAGGAAAATTGAGCTAAAAATTGATAATAGTAGATTATAAACCATTACATGAAATGGGATTCCACGAGTCTATGTTGACAATTAAATAAGTGGAGTGGGAAAGGAAAAGCTCTTCCTTTATTACTTGACAGTGTTAACGAGTAAATGCGGAAGGAGTGTAGGAAATAGGAAAATCACCATTTGGCACACGTTACAATGATGATGGACTAAAGCAGTTTTTAAATGGATATAAGTAAGGTTTGAAGAACTATTGGTATAGTTTAACAGCATTTGTCCTCTAATGACTTTCTAGTTATGAGGAGGACAATGGTGACTCTGTGGTGAAGACTGGCACACGCAAACTTGTCCAGGTGACTCACAGGAGGGCATCATCAGAGGTGGGGTAAACCAGCCTCCATGCCTTCTATGTGATGCACTGAGACGAACACACAGCGTCAGTTTTGCGGTCTTCTTGCTACGAATTCATGGCTTGAGTTTCATCAGGAGGAAAACACAGATGAAGCCAAAGTGAGGGTGATTTTTGTCATCTAAGAGAGTATAAAGTTTTGACTTTTTAAACCTGCCTGAGAGAGGCAAGGAAGGAATAAGAAATTGTTTGAGATTAAAGGATACTGGTAACATTTGATGACTAAATGCAAATCTAACTGATCCTGGATTCCATTGTATGATCCTGAATTAGAACCATTGTTGGGACAGGCTGAATTGTGCATTGGATAGTAATATCTTGTCAGTGTTCAAGTATTAACTGGAATTAGCAGATGATTGTTATAACAGAGAATGTCCTTGTTTTGGGAAATACACATTGGCATATGTAGGAAAGGAGTGTCGTATCTATCGTTTGCTCTCAAATGGTTCATGAAAATGCTGAAGACTGAACGATTGAGTATTTAGGTGAAGAGAAAGAGGAGTAGGAGATCTTTGTAGTATTCATGCAACTTTTTGTGAGCTTGAAATTATTTTTAAAATTGAGTGTTTTTAGAAGTTATGAAGCTCAAGGAAGCACAAAGGAACTATTTTGAATTGAAGGAGATGCAGAGATATCATATGATGAATGATTCTAGCTTGAATCATTTTGCTAGAAAGGAAGTCATTGGAATTATTAGGAAAGGTGCCATAGAGTTTTTGGTGAAAGTGGATAAGGATGTTCTTTGTTCTATTCTCATCGTTCGTCTGTAAATTTGAAATTATTTCACAATAGGTTTTTAAAACATAAATTATTTTCTAAAATACAAAAAAAGTTCCCTTTTCTTTACCAGAACAGGATAGAACTTGTTCCTGCTTTAAAAGGTCAATCAGACTGTACTTTTACATAGAGGACTTGAAGGATGCTAAAGATTGTATTTTGCAAGTAGGAACTACCTAAGTGATCTATCTGCAGGCAAGTTAGTATCTTGATTCTTCATCCTTAAATGTAAATGCAGGATAACAGTATCTTTATGGCCTGTCTTTTTGGGTTGAATCCTTTTTAGGGCAAAATAAGACAAATATGTAGACATTGTTTTTTTAGAAAGAAAGAATGTTATATAAAGAAAAGCCATTATGGACAAAATATTGTGTAATGACCTGTGGTCTTATTTCCAGTACCTGTGTACTACTGGTAGAAGTATCCTGGTTTAGGAATGAAATTTTTCCTTTTGTTTCTTATTTTGCTTCATTGTTTCCCAACTATTTGCTTACTACCTGGTATCTGTTTCCCCAGGCTTCTTTCAACGTTTTCTTTCACTGACTTGTCTTTCCTCTTTTTTTTTATTTATCCCCCCTCCTTTTATCAGAACCTAATTTGTCCTACATAATTCTTTGCTTACGTCTTTTTATTCTCTCTACCTCTGGGCTGCCTTGTCCCTCTTAAGGTTGTGTTTCTCTATTCACCTGTTTGACTTGATTGCCTTTGTGATTCTAGATATGCTACTTGTCTGATTTGCCTGGATTTAAGGGGAAAGACAATTTGAATTAAATTTTCAGATTAGAATTAAAGTTAACACAGATAATTTGTAACAAAGGAATTTCATGACTTGCTGTCATTTACTGAATGCTTCCTTGGGGCCAAGAATTGTGTCAGTTGCATTGTCCATATTCATGTTTAATCTGTACAACAACATTTTGAAATATCTACTTTTATTCTTCTTTTACTGAGTAGAGAATGGAAACGTAGAAGTTGAACACCTTTTCTGAGATAAGAAGTGGTAAATCCAAAGCCCAGCTCAAAACCCCAAGGTGGGTGTCAGAACATGGGGTGCATCAAGCCTTCTATGTAGCCCAAGAGTGTTAGTTTCATGACAGATGGGTTCTGTAGAGAATACCTTAAGGGCTGGGTAGCATTTAGGTTAGTGCCAATAAGAAGGCAGGTGTAGTGAGTCTTGTAATACTTACTACACCAGTGTGTGGGAAAGTTGGAATTTTATGTCAGTGTCTCAATGGCGAATCCTTGACAAGTAATTATTTATAATCATTGCATGTTGCTGCTGCAAGTCATCCCATTGGAACCCTTTCTGGCAAGATTCTCCTTTTGGAATGTAACAGAAACTAATTATGTGCTGTTAACTCCAACAGTCAATTCATATTCAGAGATTCCAGTGGTAAGCCTCACGTCAGGAGTAATTAGTGACATTGTGGCATATGGTCTTCAGTATGCTGAACTGTGGACAATAAATCCTACGGGCTGGGTAGGCTTAAATAACAACACACATAGTCACCCCCACGGCCACCTGAGCAACACCATTTCAAGACAGCTAGTACTGGGTGTGCTCCCAAATAGTATTGTGGAGATTTTCGGGAACGTAAGAATATGGTCAAGCCTGAGTTTTAAGGCTTTGAGTGCCTAGGAAGGAGGCTGCAAAGGTTGAGGATGAGGTTGCGCTTCCCTCTCTGCAGGCTGTCCTGAGCCTGCCCTGTTCCCACATAATTCCCACAGGCTGACTGCTACATTCCATGCCGCCAAGATGTGCATGTAACAGAATGCAGGGATGTGAACAGTGGTTTGGCTAAGGCTTGAAAAACTAAGTTCTGTTGTGCTAATTGGCTGCCTTGGATTAATTGGAAGTATATCCCCACCTCTTTTCTTTTTTTTAGAAGCAAACTTAATTGGAATTTGAAGTCTTTGTTTATATGTCTTAGGTTTGCATCCTTATTCAATTTTATAGAGAAAAATGCAGAAATTAAAACACACTGGGTAAAAATCTCTCTCTTAGGTATCCATCCTTATTTGATTTTACAGATTAAGATGCAGAAATTAAAACATATTTGTCTGCAACATGTAATGTTTCAGAAGCGTCATCACGTTATGCACACAGCCATCCCATGTCATTTCTGGTTCTGCTTATGTTGCTGGCATTAGAATTATCTCCAAAAGGGGGACTTTCCTATTAGTTTTGGAGTTTTAGGACGTTGGTGAGACACTCCCTGGGAAAATACAAGAGCAGGATTTGCTGGAGCATGGCTGAGCAGTGAAAGCATATGAAAAAATATTGCCCTCATGAGACAACTGGATGGAGACCATTAAGCCAGGTCTGCCCCAGAACACTGGCTTGATGATGGGCTGAGCTGGGAGGTAATTGACTCTGCAGCCCACTGATGCTGCTCAAGGACTCTCTTTGGTGAAGGACCTCTTTGTTTCCCCCTCCATTCTGGGGCTTAGCTATTTCAACTGGACTATTCTTGAGAATGTAAATTGTAGCCATTGCAAAACAGTCTCTGGAAATTCCATTGTGTGCAGATTGAAGATGGCCACTTAGCGGGGAGAGAGAGAGAAAAACAGAGAGAGAGAGAGAGAGAGAGAGAGAGAGAGAGGAGTTCTTATATTGGAGTTGGCACAGGATAAGCATGTAATACTTCTTGAAGAAATTGTGTATTGTAAATATTCAGTCTTTGCTAAAGGATTGTGTCATTATTGAATGAGACTGAAAGAAAGTACCCTGTGAGGGCAGATGAAACCATGAGCATGATTAATTGGAAATGTAAGTTAAATTCTAAGAGTAGTGATTTGATCCTAAACTTTGCAAGCTTGTTTTGTCCATGTGGTGTGTGTGTGTGTGTGTGTGAGAGAGAGAGAGAGAGACAGAGAGAGAGAGAGAGAGAGAGAGAGAGAGAGAGAGAGAGAGTTTTTTCACTGGTCTTTTCCAGGTAATAAACTTGTAACTATCCCTACAGTAATTTCAGCTGATGGTCAATTTGAGGATAAACATTAGCATTGTTCATCAGCCAAATACAGTCTATTCTTGCAGAGAGGTGGCTCGAATTTGCAAATTTATAGCTTCGTTTAGTGAGTGATATTCATAGGATAAGTGACTGAATCAAACAACCTTTTTTTTTTAACTACAGGACAGGAGGCTGGTTTCATCATTGATAATACATGAGATAGCAAGTTTTAGATACTTTTATCTGCAAAAACAGGTATAAGTGAATAGCTTTGGTTTCCTGAGCTCGAATCTGTGCTGCCAAGTGACTACTCACAGGCACAGCATTTAAACTGTACCTCCTGGGATAAACCACCACGGAGCGCTGTCTTTGTAAGTACACACGCTCTCAGACCCGGTATTCTCCACTGCGTTGCCAGTTTTTCTTCTCCTTTTGTGCATTGTGAATGAAGAAAAAAGAGAGAAGCTATCTGCTAAACCTTTGTGGAGGCTGATAGTTTGCAGTGTTGTCATCCAACCCCAGGATGTTCTGATGCTGTGGTTATATCAGGGAGCAATCTATCCAAGGCTGCAGCTTTCCCAGCCCCTGGCCTGGTTTCCAGGAATTAATGCTGGTGATATCATTTTAATCCCTGTGCATCCATCTACCTAAGATTCACGATGTTCTTAAACCTTCTATATTCTAATTCAGAGACTGAGACATGGCAGGAATATTGTAATCTTGATCTAAAGCAAATGTTTGCCGAAAAAAATAAAACAATCTTGATAGGCATGCAAATTTACTGCAGTTTTTCTGAACATTAAAAAGGTAAATTTTGCCGTAATAAATAATATTTGTTCGTGGCAAAAAATAATACAGAAGATTCTTCTGTAAGAAATAAAGTCACCCATGATTCCACTGTTCAGAAGTAGATAACATTTAGTGTTAAATATTGAGGTGTTTCCTTCCTAGGATTTATAGTCCTGTACATCATTTATTGCATTTTTCGAATAAAATAAAGTTATGGAATTATACTATACATACTGCTATAAACCTTTCCCTTCTCCGGGGTTTTACTATTGATGACTACATAGTTACTTTTTTAGAATGGCTACGGAGATTTGCTGGACACATAGATGGTATCATGGTTTGTTTTTGTTTTTTTGCTACGATAAGCAATGCTTCAATGAACATCTTTGTGTGCAGAATTGTGTACTGGCTTGATTATATGCTTCAGATAACTTCTGAGAATGTTTCATATGTTGAAATCTTGTGACGCTTGTTACCAGGTTACTCTCCCAAGTTTATTATGATTCTTTGCCAATCTGTTGTTTGAAAGAAAAGTGGTACAGTGTTTTGTTTTTTTCTTGTGGAGCTGGGGCTCAAACCCAGGGCCTGTGCACAAAAAGCTAATTTAAATTGCGTCTTTTTTATCCAGGCTGAGCATTTATCTATATTATGTTGCGCATTTGAATTTTGTGGTAAATTGACTACTTCATATTCTTTTCCAATTTTTTTCTATAAAGAATATTCTTGTTTTATCTTACTGTTTGTCAGGACACTTAATGATTCAGAAACATGAATTTCTTATTTGCCTTGTCCTGGTATTTTCCCCACTGTATTTGAATTTTGAGGGAGATGTAGTCAAATGAAACATTAATTTAGAGGGTGTGGACATTTTATTCAATATGGGGTCTTGTTATTTGAGAATAACGTTTTAAACACCTCTGATCTAAGGAAATTGTAAAAAGTAAGGGCACATTGTGACTTTTTCTAGACCCTTTGGTTTATCGTCTTGCCTCAGGGTAGAACTGTTGCTAAATCTTTTGAGAAAACTGAATAGCTAACATGTTTTCTCCAGCTAAGTGCTTGGATTCCATCTGGTTGGTTTTAAAAGTGTTCTTTTAAATGATTTTAGCACACTCACCTATTGTTATTCATTCTCAAATCTGGTATCCTTGGCTCTTTGAAATAGTCTGCTTGTAGGGTCCTTATGGCCTTGGGAATGTGACAATTTTATGATTATGCAAATGTTATTGAGCTCATCTTGATGGATGTTCTCAGAGCCCTTGGCTGACTGCACAGACACTTTGCCATTAACTGTCACAGGGTTGGCTATGTGACCTTCACGTCAGGCTGTGGAAAACACACTTGCCAAGCATCCTAGGACAATTTGGAATGGTTGCCTGGGCAACCTCACTTGCTTCTAATCAGATGCCCTAAGGATAACCCAAGTCCCAGTGGGAACACCACATATGAAGGGAGGAACTCGTGTCCTAGAGTAGCAGTGGAAGTACATTTGGTGATTTTTAGGATGCTTTGCTGAGGTTAGGGTGGGGTGAGGTTATGCCATAATCTAACAATCAATTCAGGGGAGGGGAGAAAAAAGAAAGAAATCAAGAGAACATGGATAGAAGACAAGCAGGAGGTGGGGAGAAGGTTGCATCGAAGGAAATGGTAGAAAACAAAACAATAAGAGAATGGTTTGCATGTAAGACACCATAGTACAGTGTGCAGACGGACACTGAAAATACAGACAAAAAAAGTTATGCTTGAAACAAATTCTATAGCCAGTAAATATTTGGGGAAGAAATAACAATGATGGAGATTTCTAGAGAGTATGCAATAAAATATTTTTAAAATGAAACAGTGTTGTATCTATAATGTGTTTAATTAACTGTGTTTCAAGGGACTGACACTGTTTTCTTCCTGTCATCTCCACTGTGGCCATAGTGAATCATGAGTGATTTTTCCCGGGATCAAAATGACATCATTCAGAATCTCAGGACATATTTTCTTTGTTCCCCTCGTGAATTAGCACTAGCCCAGGCCTGAAACCAGTGGAAAGTCTGTTGTATGTGCGTGTGTGTTTAAACACACCTGCAGATATTCCAAGATGGTTGTCGTGGCAGGTGGCAGGCTCTGAGCGGCTCTAATAGAGCAGAAAAGCATTATGTATCCTTGGGCAGAGGTCTGTCTACGGATCGCACTGAGCTGGCCGTTCTCTGCCCTCAGGGCCCTCAGTCACATGCCTAGTACATTAAAAGAAACATACAAAATAAAAAATTTCTGAAATACTCAGAACTTCCCTGAAGATCTCCATTTTTGCAGATCTCAAATTGAATACTGGAGCATTGCAGATATTTCTCTGGTTGAAACTTGCGCATTCAGCCCCACATAAAACACACTATCCATGTGGTCACTCAATAACCATCAGGCAGTGATGAAACTGCCCAGATTTTAGGCCTGTAGGATTCTTCAGGTATTTTCTAGAGATTGGATTTTGTGGACTAGAAAAGCAAGGTTTTGTTCAGAATGCTGTCAGGTAAGGGATGGCATTTCCTAGAGGGTTACCTGAGGAGCGTTTAATGAATCATTTTTTTCAGTAGCAGGAAATGCAGGGCTTTCACCCAGAGCTACATCGCCAGACCTCTTCATTTTTTTATTTTGAGACAGAGTCTTGCAGGCTGGTCTCAATTTTGCTGTCTTTCTGATTCAGTCTTGTAGAGTGCTGGGATTATAGGAAGGTGCCACCCCACTCAGCTTAATAATGATTTAAAGAGGTGCGAACAGAGTTCAGGCAACTCACATGTGATAACAAAGGACCCCAGAGCTAGCAACCGAGAGAACCATTACTTTCTCTGGGCTAGGGAGGGAGCTACATTTTTTGGGACATAGTGAGAGCTCCGGCCATGGACAGCTAAGTGCAGATGTAATTATAGTCAGGGGCAGGGCAGACAAGAAGGGGGTAGGGGAGGTAGATTGTCCAACCTCTCTGCCTTTTACTCTGCCGGTCCCTTCAGAGAACCAAAGTCATCCAGAAGCTAGAAGCCAAGGGAGGTGGGTGATGTCACCTGTAGAGGTCAGCTTCTTTTGGAACCCAGAGAGGGGCAGAGAAGGCTGGACAAGTGGACCTGGGTGGGAGGAACAAATGGAGAGTAACTGGCACAGTGTGCCGGTTTCCTTCTGTTCTGTAAGAATCTTCTTGCCCTCCGGAAGCATAAGCGTTTTGGAAGAGAAGTTATTTATAAAAGAAAAGTTTTTATAGCAGCTAGACAATAAAACAGGGACATTGATCAGACTTCCAGTTTTCCCAGTTGATTACTCCCTTGTTTGGGCTCCAGTGAGTCCAGTGCATATTCTGTTATTTCTTTATCTCTGTGTGCCCTGTGACTCTAGTTCCTTTCGATTATGAATTTCCTTCAATTTGTCATGGTCTCTCCAGCACCTACCCTGATAGCTGGCATATAGTAGGAGCTAATATCTTTAAGTATATGATGGAGTAAATGTTTTCTACCCTCCTTCAGGAAAAATTTAGCTTTGAGAGTGCATCTCCTTAATGAAACAGTTAATTCTTTCTTTCCAGTGCTGGATCTTCTGCATTACTGTGTTTCAGTAAAAACTAAGGAAGAATCTCGAATCCTAGCTTCCTACCAGCTAAAGCTCTGGCATTGTAAATGGCCACAGTACAGACTTCTGCTTTTGTGAGCAGCCGTAAAATAGCAGTTTCATTGAGTATGTTTACTGGACCAGTGCCCATGGGGAGTAGCCTAAAACTGGGTTAGAATTGAATATAGCTGTGTGGATCAAATGCAACTGGTTTCTTGGAAAAGTCAAGTTCATGAAATGTGGATCCCTATAATACCCAAGGAAGGCTGAAAGGTGCTATGAGATATGTCACTTGAAAGATGCCAGCAAAAACCTGAGTCACCAAGATCAGCTTTGACCGTATTCCTTTAAAGCAGGAAAGGCAGCATCATGTGGGAGGCAGAATGTGGCCTCTAGGTTAGTTGCTCAAAAGACAAGTGTGACTGTCCCAGCCCTGCTGTGTAGAGATATTAAACACTATACCTTAGTGTGTTTACCTACATCAACTATAACTATTAAAAAATATAGGCCTGGGCTTTTTTGCTGTTTTTCAGTCTGCTTTTTCCCTATAGCTTATAGTACAATATCTTACCAATCAGTAACTGTTGGTTGCATTGTTAACAGACTACATAGCATGCTGTAATTTAACAAATTCCTGTTGTGAGATGTTTCTGTAGCTCTCACTCTCTCTTTTATAACTAGCACCATAGTGAACATCAGTGTGCATTTCCACCACAACAGTACATGAGTGGCCCTTTCCCCGTGTCTTCACCACCTCCAGCATCCTTTTGGATCTCTACAAATATATGAACAAATTTATAAATTTAAACAATGATGATTACT
>RJWT010035223.1:0-13509 GCA_004365215.1 Cuniculus paca
TAATAGAACATATTCTCTGGGTGTCTTGAATATATGAGGTTTTGGAGATGAAATTATATCGCATGTATATTAATAGCATTAACTATTGAAATGTTTACTTAGAAATGCTTTTCCTGGACAACCCACTCGGGACCCCTTCTGTCTCTCTCTTGGACAGAATCTTTCTTTCTCTCAATAAATATGTTCTGCTCTTAAAAAAAAAAAAAAAAAAGAAATGCTTTTCCTGTTTGCTTTCATGAAATTATTTGTTCAAAGCCTGTAGTTGCAGGTTATATTTTATAGTTACTGGAGCTATTGTGAAGTCATCTAGGGAAAATTCCAGAGGTTTTTTTTTTTTTTTTTCCCCTCACTTTCATCTAAATTGCATGGACTTTAATGTGTTTGGTAACCGTGTATGAAATTATTTCTATAAATTGTATCATGGGTTGTAGCATTCATCTGCCTGTTTTCACACATTATTTTCACACTCTCTAGGTATATATTGAGGTGCTCCAAAAGGTAACTACTTTCCATACTGCTTTTAAGACAGATCTTTAAATGGCTTGTTAACAATGACATCTACATCTAATATGAACAGTTATGAGGTCATGACCTAGAAATAATTTTTGTTGAATTCTTTTGCTTTCTTAAAATAGCTGACTGCATCAACTGACCTTTTCAAGCATCTCAAACTATCATTAACTGAAGTTGTTCCCAATTTCAGTGTCTTCATTCAAAGAATACTTCTTTGTTCAAAATAAAGTATCTGAGCGCATATCTATAAATAAGAGACTGTGTTAGGCCTTGAATATAGGGCAGCCCCTTCTTTTGGGGGACAGAGAAAAGAAATCCTCACTATATGTGGCATGGTAATTAACCACAGAAGCACCCCCCCATCTTTTACTGACAAAATTGTTTATTTTCTTATCAGTCATATACCTTTTCTGAAGGTTAGAAAAAAAAAACAGTGACAAAAGATAAAAGATGATAGTTTCCTGGAAGAATAGAGAATTAAAATTTATTGCATGGTACATTTAAACCTTTTATAGTTACTAAGTGGCATTTTGAGAATAAAATATCATCATAGAAAATGAAATGACAGGGTTAATGAAAAAATAGCTTTCAATTCACCAACCATCACAGAATGAAAAACTAATAACTGCATACAAAATTGTCATTAGTCTTCATTTCTCCAATACAGCACTATCCCTTGCTCTTTTCTGTATCTTATTTTCCTTTCAAAATGGTGTCAAACACTGCAATCATACAAAATCGAACAGCTAATGTAGAACGTGAGCATTTTGTTAGGAAACTCTGGTCAATTTGAAAACAAGACATGTATGTGGGACAAGAGTCTCATTAAAAACAGATGACAATTAATTCACTTATCTTGGAACATTGCTCTCCCTTGCCAGCAAGGGAAACACATGCTCAAAGAAGCTGAGGAAAGTGGGCAGGTTGGAGGAGCAGCACTTGACATTTGTCTAGCTCTGTGCTTTTCAAAACCCTTTTGTGAGCATTATTAAATTCTACCTCACAACAACTCTGAGGTGCGGACCTGAGAATGAGGGATTTTTCTCTCCTTATTGCATTTTCTTCTCTTTTCCTTTCTCCTCTTTTCTTTTTAACACTTAAGGAAATCGAGCTCCGACAGGCTAAGCAAGACTGAAGTCACCTTGTAGAGGTGGGAAAACCAGAGCCAGGTCACTTCTCTGGGCTAAGGACAAACACTGATATAGTTGCGCTCTGTATATGTGTGTCTCCTATCCTCTCGTTTACAATTTCTCATTCCCGTTCCTCCCAAGGACATGCAAAGTATCATTATGAATGTGTTTTAGAGGTCATGATCTTAGGAATGTTCCCATGAGTCATTTATTTTTGAAGAAGTGCAATAAATTCTTAGCCTTTTTGTATTTCCTTCTGTTTTTACTATTGCCAAAAATGAGACTGCAGCAACACTTAAGAACAAAATATCAGTGTATTTAAAAATGATCATTGTCAGAGTAAGTTCAACTGTGAGCTGCCAGGGGGTCTATTGTCTAATCCAGAAAGACTTGTAGATTTAAGTAGGTTAGTGACTGTTATTCCCCCATCTCCAGCTTTTTAGATTAAAATACATTACTCTAAAGATAATTTCCAGAAAGTGATCACTTCTTGAGATTCATTTGAGATCTGTGTAACATTTGTTTGAGACCTTTAGGTTTACGTGTGCTTGAGGTCTTATATTGCGTTGAGGACCATATGAAATCTTCTAGACCATAAAGTTCTCACTTTATTAAAGAACATTTTCTCCAGCTTCACTTGTGGCAGCTGATTGACAGTCTTGAGTGATTTAACTGAACGTCACAAATATTTATTAAATCTGAAAATAAGCAGGCTGTGGAACTGGTGATGCTGAGATGAGTGCTTTTGCTTCAAGGAGGTTAGTGCACTGGTACCATAGTGGGCAAAGGGGTAAGAGCAGTGATGGTGCAAGGGCAAGGGAGAATGAATAAAAGCAGGAAGAGAAATCTAAACTACATCTTTCAAGGATTCAGTTGAGGGAGTGTGCATATCAGGTTGGGAGAATCAGAGGGAGCCTCACAGTGGGGCAAGTGGGACACTGACCCCGGAGAAGAGTGGTGCTTTGATGGTGCTCTGTGGAGGAAAGGTGTTGTGGGGGGCGGGGAGCAGCATGGGCAGAGGCCTTGACAGCGCCCCAGCAGGATGTCTTGGGAAGCAAGGACTGCGTTCAGAATTGCACCAAGAGGACAGAGGTGAATGTAGACCTGGTACTTTCCAAAGAGTAATGACTGCGTGTGTGACCATTACATGAATTTTGGTCTTCTGTGGGTACCAGGGAGACAATTCATTCCCTTAAAGGAGTTCTGAAGAAAGAAAAGAAGGACACCAGCTGGTACATCTACTATGTCTGATCCTCTTAACCCCTCTCCTGCTTTCCAGCACCTTGCTATCAAGGACCCAGCATGCATGAGGCATGCAGAAATCTCTGCACTGTTGCTGCCCTCTTCTCCTCCAGCCAACTCTCTACTGTCTTTCAAAGATATACTTCTAGCTTCCTTACAATTATTTTAACAAGAGTTTAATACTTGGTAATATTTTGATGTGTGATTTGGCCCAGAGGTATTCACATTTTTATAGCCAATCATTTGTTAGCCAAATATTTTTGTATCTAGTAGTAGGTAAGATTTTCAATACTAGCATACTGGTGGAGATTTGGGACCAGAATGAACTTTGAAGTCAGCGTCATCTCCGATAAAGTCTGATTTCCCTGGTGTAAGGCTAAAACCAGTTTGATGACAAACTTACAGCGGTAGAGTGATGCATACCTCCATGGTTTGCACTTGAGTAACTTGCACATGAAAGGGTTTTATTTAACACAGCCCAGTTTCCCTTCCCTTGTGCCTCTACCACCTCACTGTAAACACCATAAACTTTATAGAGGGCAGTGGTTTCTGGTTAGTCATGCTTAAAGTTACCTAACTTCTCATTCTGCAATTAGGAAACTACCATACCTCTCTTAAAGCAGAGAAAGTCCCTTTAAGTCTGAGTTACGGCTTCGTGCCTTTTCATATATCCCCACCACCTTGAAGGATTTTCACTGTTCAACCACTAGCACCTCAGTCCTCTGGAATCCCAGGGGCACTTCGCCAAGACTTATGTTTATTTGTGTATTTATTCTGTCTCATTTCTTTGCCCGGATGTTCACTGTATATCATTTTACTTTTCCATTTCCAATGGCATTTTACACAGTACCTTGCCCTCATTAAATCTTGGGATTGAATTGAATTGATCTGGTATCTGTGTAATAGTCACATGTAAATGTTAGCCATGTCCTACTTTTATATGGCCTCGGGCCAAGTTAACTGCCACCCCATCTCTGTTAATCAGTATACTAAAAAATGTGCTCGGTCTGTCTAGAGACAGCAATCCCAAAAGATGCCATGGATTGATTTCCATTGCCTTCCATAGCAAAGGCAGAATTGCTACCATGGAACCTGTAGCTCCTGTGTTTCCTTGCAGTCCTCACCACTCTGCCTTGTTTCACTTCAGCCTACGTCCTGTGATTCAGCCAGGCAAATTGGCTAGTTGTACTCCTCTTTACAAAGGTGCATAAAAATAAACATTGTCAATTGACGGAACAGTGGCTTTCTCTTACCACCTAGAATTCTGTAAAAAATACATCAGCAGTCTCTCACATAAGGTCTCTGTCTACCCTGGGGAATAATTTTGAGCCAGCCTCAGTACAATTGTCTTTCTGAATACAGCACATCCATTTCTTTACTTTGTTAGCTCATGTTGTAACTGTACTTGTTAATCACATGCTCATCTTTGGCTGCTGGTGGACATCAAGTTTCTGAAAGACAGAGAAAGACCAGTGAGGAATTCTGATTAAACAGTTTTCCTATCACTGATGTTCCCATGGTCCAGTCATCTCATTGTATAGAGAAAAAAATTGAAACTTCTCCAATAGACACCAATGTCTTCTCCTTATCTTGATATCTTTAAAAACCAAATTTAATTCACAGGTCTTATATTTGCATGCAGATTAGAGCCTGAATATGCAGACAAAGAGTATTTGAAATGACTTCCAGAAAAGGAGGCACATAGGAAGTAAAATTTACTGTCATTCTGAACCACGAAGCCATAAATACATTAAATGAAATGCCAGGTCAATGAAGGTGATTTAGATAGGGTCTGAAAGGCAGTCAGTAGGCTATGTGCATATTTTAATAGTGATAGTGAGACTAAGGAAGGAGGTGGTAGTTGCAGATAGCAAAGGTATCACAAAACAGAAATGGTCTTTTTTTTTTTCTTCTTCGGTCATTTTAAAGAATTTAATGGAATTGATTTGCACAATCTTTTTCAGATGATGCAACATTAAAAAGTCAATTTAGCAAAGATTAATGAAGACAAATATTTGAAAATGTGTCTCTAAGTGCAGCTAAGAGAAATGATACATAAGTTATCTGCCTGCTGTAAGACTGACTATTCTGTATAATTTCAGTATCTTTACTAAAATACGTAAGTGCTAAAATAATATTGGTCCATTGCTAGAAGCAGTAGCTTTAGTTTAATCCAAGTCTTTGTAGCTTTGATAAATAAAGCGTCACCCAGATTAACCTATCTATCTTGTGGATAAACTTTTTACACAGGAACATATAGTAAAATAATATTTTAAAATACATATTTTAAAAAGTTGTTAGTCGATATGTTTGCAGTACATAATGATTACACTCATCATGAGGAGTTGGCACACACACACAACACATCTTGATTCTTTTTATGTCCCTTTTCCCACCCCTCCCTCCCCCTTTCCTCCAGCTCTTGGTTCCGTTCCCATTTGCAAAAGATCTGTTGTCCTGTTTCCTATGATATATTTTTGATTTTGCTGTTTACATTGATGTATATTTTGGGTTTCTCATGTAAGAGAAACCATATGATATTTGAACTTGTGTGTCTGATTTATTTTGCTTAACATTATGGTCTCAAGATGGATCCATTTTTTTTTTACAGATGACTCAAATTTGTCCTTTATGACAAAGTACTACTCAATTGTGTATAAATACCATATTTTTTATCCATTCATCTGTTGATGGACATACATGATTTAGCTATTATGAGTTGTGCTGCTATAGACTTGAGTATGCATGTATTGAAATACGTTGTCTTTAAGACTTTTGGGAAGATACCTAGAAGGGGAATAGCCCAGAATTATGCAATGCTGGTATTAAGAGAGTTTAAATAGTGATTTACACATGTCATTTGCTCTCAAGGAAGAGAGAAGAATAATCAATATCTGTGTGTTCATTGTGGTCAATGGATATAAACTAATTTGAATGCATTAATCTTAAGAATGCATAATGATCACATTCATCATATGGAACTTGTACCTGCACATGCTATACCCTGATTCTTAATTTTCCCCAATTTCCTTCCTCTCTCTTCTTCCCCTTTTCCCAGTCTTATTTATAAAAGCTTTGTTTTCATTTTATCTTTCTTGTTTCTTTTCTTTTCCTTCCTTTTCCTCTTCCGCTGCCTAGTTTCCCTTCCCATTTGAACATTTCTTTCTTATTTTACAGTATTTATTATACATTGTGGTCCTTATTTACACTCTTGGTTTCTCACACCAGAGAGACAATGCTATATTTATACATATGTATCTGATTTATTTCACTTAAGAGTGTGGTCTGTAGGTGCATCCATTTACTTATGTCTCAGGTTTATCCTGCTTTATGGTTGAGTAGTACTGCATTGTATAAAAATATCTTTATTCATCCATCTGTTGATGGGCATTTGGGCTGTTTTCAATATGTAGCTATTATAAACTGTGCTGCTATGAACATGAGTGTGCATATATCACCATGGTATGATGCTTTTAATTCTTTTGGGAAGATGCCAAGAAGGAAGATAGCTAGGTCAAATGGACCTCTAGTCCTAGTTTTTTGAGGAATTTCCACACTGATTTTTATAGTGGTTGTGCAGTCTACACTCCTATCAACAGTGAAGAAGGCTAAAAAGGGGTATTTCAAAGGATCTAAGAAATTGTCCCATCCCTGTACTTCAGCATTCCCATGCATTCAGCCACTAAGAGTGTCCTTCCATTCTATTTGAGGGGAAACAGAAGTTTGGACTTCCAGATTTCTTTATTACTCAATTACTCTTCTTTGGGCTTGCCTTTGAATGTCCAGTTGATGTTTCCAATACCGTGATATTTTTGCTGAATATCTTGTCATTTTGAGACAAGGGAAGAGAAATGTACCCAAAGGACTTCTGTGCAGAGAGTGGAGCCTCCCTTTGTATTTGAACATTTTTCTTTCCATCAGCTGCACCGACTCACTCTGAGTGACTTAGCTATGTATTCTCTTGCTAAGCAAAGGGTTTGAAAGAGCTCCTGTGTACCTCAAGGAATATTTGGAACATTTATGAAAGTTAAGTTCAAGGAGTGATCACCGATAGGCACATAGGTAGATTGGCATCAGGGCATTGATTCTGAAACTGCAGAAGTGAAAGAAGGATTTAGCTAAATAGCACCTAGATTTTACAACAGATTTTATTGCTTGTGGATTTGACAGTTTCACCCAAGCCTGTTTATCCATGATCTGACAGCCACCTTCCCAGCCACCACTTCATGCCATTTCACACCTTTCACCTGTGACCTGGGCACCGAGTATGTGGGGGTCAGCATCTTGGAAGGTCCTGTCCTCTCACAGCTACTGGCCGCAGACCTGACTGTCACTGTAGCTTTCATGAAGCTACATCTTTACAAGCAAAGCTAGGTTGCAGTTGTTGATCGAACACCTCATTAGGAGATTGAAGCAGGAGAGCCAGGAATGAGGAGCCCGGCTGAGAATCCCTCTGATCCTAGAGCCAAGTACAGTTAAGAATGAAGGTTAGGCTGATGAGCCCAGGCTGTGGGTTGGGCAGGTTTGCGTTAGTCCATAATCTGTGTCCAAGTCTGCCTCTAGGTCTTAATCACAGCATTTTAGTGAATGAGAGCTTGAGATCAGTAGTGAAAGAAACAAAAGCTTTTTGATATATTAGTGCAGTAGCTTATACAGAATCCTTACTAGATATAATTTGAAATAAGAATGAAAAATACTTGTGAGACACAAGAATGTGTATAAAGGAGTCATTCTCACTCCCTCTGAGAAGACAAAACAAAGGTTTGCATATTTTTATATTACTTGGATGAGATCTTAATTACTGTATTTATAATTTTTTACTTATTTATTTTAGTTCATTAGTAGATGTTTATAGTATGTGATGTTTATATTCCTTGTGTCAAGCTGGTACATGTACATAACACATCCCAATTCCTTTTTTTTTTTTTCATCCATTGTTCCTTCTGTAAACTAGTACAACCACTGTGGAAATCAGTATGGAGATTCCTCAAAAAACCAAAACTAGAAATTCCATTTCTACCTGTTCCTCTTTTAGGTATTTTCCCAAAAGAGTTAAAGACCTCATATTACAGAGATACAGGCATACCCATGTTTATAGCAGCACAACACCTAATAGCTAAACCATGAAAGTGTACTTCTCATTATTGTCTTTTCCCCTTTACCCAGTTATCCTACAATTTCAAAGTTGTAAGTCCGCACTTTCTGCTATAGGTTGTGGTTACTTAAAAGGCTATGTCTCTCAACAAAACACAACTTTGCAGAGGTCTAACTCCACATTGCAGCAGTAAAGTATGCTTGACAAGACTGGCATAAGTGTAGGTCTGAGTGTGTGTTCATTTGGTTACATTCATTACAGAGGTTGACAAACGACGGCCAGCCAACCAAATCTGGCCTGCTGCCAATTTTTATACAACCTGTGAGGTAAGAATGCTTTTATATTTTTAAATGGTTGCATTTTTAAGTGGTTGTATACCTACTGCATAATATCCTTGATTTTGTGTCTTGGCCTGTAGCTCTTAGTGCATTTACCAAATAGCCCTTTTGGAGAAAGTTTGTTAACCTTTGGTCTAGAGCACAATGTTATGGTGTGTCTCTTGATTTCAGTTTTGTTCAACTCTAGCTATTCATAGTAATCAAAGCTAGTACCTTATAATACAAATCTGTGTAATCTTTTCAGGGTACATGAATGGGGCATAAAGCATTTGGCGCAACATATTGAAGTCAACCAGTTTTCCATTCAGTATATTTTGGAAGTCTGTAAGGAGAGAATTACGGAACGCTCTTCCTATTTCGAGGAGTTGTCTGCGGATTAATTTTAGGAACAATTGCTAGGTGTTTGCTTTCATTGTGGAATACTTTCAGCACCAGTTCCATGTTCTTCAGTGTTTGTTCTATACTTTTGAATGTGTCATGGAGCGGACCTCAGATAGGAGCTGGTTTCCCTGTGAGGCCAATAGAGCAACTGCTGCCAGCTGGGGCAGAGGCCTGCAGCTTGGCTGCATCTGGAGCAGAGCCACAGGGCAGAGGCAGTATTATGTATTTGTTTTTAACAGTTTTATTAAGGTACAATTTATGCATGATAAAATCCTCCCATTCTGAGGAGATAATACAATGATTTTTTGTACATTTAGTACACATTCAACTTTAGGACATTACTCCAAAGAGGCAACTTGCATCCATTTGCTGTTACTTCTTATCCCCTTTGATCCCTAACTTATTTTCTCAATGACTACTAATATATTTTTTGTCTCAATAGATTTATCTTTTCTGGACATTGCACATAAATAGAATTTATCCAGTATGTGATATTTTGCACTGACTTCCTGCACTTAGCATACCATGACGTATTTGAGTTTCCTAGTAGGAGTGAATATACCACTTTTCGTACCTTCATTCATTCTTGATTGGAAATTTGGATTGTTCCTGATTTTTTATATTATGAATTACACTGCTGTGAGCATTTGTAGGCAAGTCTACCTGTGCAAATAGATTTTTCTTTCTCTTGAGAAGGTATCTAAAATAGAAATTCAGTAAATTGTGGATCACATGGCAAATCTGTTGAACTTCCTATGAAAGTACAAACTACTTTCTAAAACAGCTGCACTGTTTCATGCTGTCACCAGCAGTGTATGAGGGTTCTATTTGGTTTACATCCTCAAACACTTTATTTTTGGCTGCAGCTATTCCCTTGTATTTGAAGGGGTATCTTGTTTTGATTTTTTTTTTCTCTCTTTCATGAATAATGTATCCTTTCAAATGATTATTCCCAATATATGTTTTCTTGGGGAAACTATCTGTTCAGATCTTTTATCCATGTTTAAATTGAGGTGTTTTTTTTTATTATTATGGAGTTTCAAGGAGTCTTTTTACATATTCTGAGTCTAAGTCCTTCATCAGATATATGACTTATAAATATTTTTTCTCTTTCTTGGCTTGTCAGTTGTTTTCTTTAATGGGATCTTTTGTATGACAATGCATTTTGAAATATGAATCGTGAATTCATAATGGAACTCATTTCTCACATTTTTCTCATTTTAGTTATTGTGTTTCAAAACTCAGGTATGTAGGAGCTTCTGGAACTTCTCCATTCAATTGGTAGTAGGTTCAGTGAGCTTGCGGTTTGAGATAGTGTTGCCTCTTTGGGTAGTTTAAGTATTGGATTTAGACATACAATGCTAGAGCTCTGAGCAGCCCCAGGTTTGCCCGCTACTTACAGCTGTTTGCTTCCTAGTTTCTGTTAGAGTATGGCTGACCAAGGAGACTTCAAGGGGGAGAAGTTAGACAGTTGGCCCCATCCTCAGGATCACTTGAAAATTTCATCCTTTGAAAACCAGCTAGACCAAGCAGTGTGCAGGTCTTTTGCCTCTCTCCCTGCACCTACCCACCTGTACACCCACACCACTCATCCCTTCCAAAAATCTGTTTTCTCTCAAAATTACCCTTTATGGTATCAAAAGAATGATAAGACTGTAGGGGAAAAATGTCTCGAGCAGTTCGGTGGCATTATTTGGTAATACCCTATTGGAGGACAGCCTAGACCCCAACTTTTCCACTTACAAGACGGGAAGCACAGGCACATGGTTGGATCTTTCTGTGCCTTATTTCACATCTCAGAAACAGGAATGATAATAGGGGAGAGAGGAGGAAAGAATAGAGGAGAGGAGAAAAGAAGAGGGCTGTGGGGAGGAACATGAAAAGTACATAGAAGCATGTATGTGGTAAATGCTTGATAAGTACTAGCTCTTTTTTTGTTGTTGTCATTAAGTAAGAGTGCCATTGTTTAAGAAAAAACCACAGGCTTTACCATTAGGCATTTTGAGTGACACCTGAATTTGGCTCCCAACCCCGCTGTGTACTGGCTGTTGATCTCAGACACAGCAGTTTGCTCTCTGTGCTCCATTTTCTCATCGAAGGGGGAAAAGTGAACTGCCTGGGAGTGTGGCTGTGATAAGTGAAATGGAATTGCATATGGAAATACACCTAACAGTGGCTGGCAAATAGATACTTTTGTTGTCGTTTGATTTTTGTTGTTAAGGAGGTGTGATTAGCAGTGAAAAAATAATCCTATAACCTTCCTCAGAGAAAGAGAAAGAGAGAGAGAGAGAACACCGCAGGAGCTGGAGAAGGAGGGAAGGTCTCGCAGAGGATGCTAAGCAGGGCCTACGCAGGAAGTAGGTTTCAAACAGATGGTGAGGGAAGGTCAAGGCAGAAGTGAGCAGAGGTGATGTTTCAAGAGACTCACACATTGGCTAGTAAAGACCAAAGTAGGAAGCCAGAAGTGGAATTTGATTATTAAACACCTCAAAGGCCAGACTTGATTCATTCCGAATCTCGGTGTGGCTATATATAAACATGCAAAACTTTAGAGTCAGAAACCACTTCCACGAACACTGCAGATTTTAATTATGCGCCCCTTTGGTAAGAAATCCTAATCTCTTGGCTCATTTCTGAGGAAATCTGCATGACATCCTTGCTTTCCACTTGTCTTCTCTCTTGGCTGTGGTACCCGATTAACCAGAGGTTCCACATGAAAGAGCTTTTAGTACTGCAGGAAATAACATTATTCTAAAGTTCTCAGTGGAGCAAAGAAGGAATGTATATTTATTGTAACAGCTATCATGTCCCAGATATGAAATAGTAATTACAAGGAGCCGTGTGAGAATCACTTTGCTGTATGATTATATGTCTCTGCCTTGAATTTCATAGTAGGTATGTTGTAGGGGAACTGGAAATATGTTTTTGTTAATTTGAGTTGCTTTCCCATTACTGTATACCACCATTTGAGATGCTTTGAGTGACCCATTTGCTACAGTTCTAGTTGAAAATTTTTTATTGATTGCTTACCTACCTACCCACTCCTGATTCCCTTCCTCCTTTCTTTTTTACTTTTTCAAACTTAAAAATTTATGATCAAAACTTTGACACCGTGACAGATATTTTTGTAACAAAATCATGTTTTTTGTTTTTATTGGTATGATTTTATTGTCTTTTTATTTCAAAAGAAAACGAGTTATCAAGAACAAACTGCATTCTTATATATCCTTAGTTATGTCAAAATTTCATTAGCTTGAAGTCTTTTTTAGGTTCTGATGAATACCAAAAAGGGCCAGCTCCCATCTCTGCTAGCTCTTCCCCCATTACTCCACAGAGAGGGGACCTCGGTGCTCTTAATGACAGCTCCTTTCCCTGTGTTGGCAGCACTGATGTCCTGCCTATTTCTGTCTGCTCTGTGCCTCCTGCCAAGGTCTTCAGAGGATTCAGACACTGGGAGGAGCTTCTAAACTTCTAAGACCTTTCTCTTAGATTTGTTTCCTCCTTGCTGTTCTTATCTCTCTACCCAACTGCTTCTTCACTTCTGTTTCCCCAGAGAAGGGACAGTTGTGACGCCATCTCCATCTTGATAGGATTTCCTGAAAGACCTCTTTCTCTAGGGTTTTCCCTATGACATTAGAGCAGGATGACCATAGAGATTCTGTCCTGAGCTTGTTCCAAGCTGAGAGTGCAAACAGAGCATGTGAATGTCTTAGAATAAGTAAGCCTGCCTTAGATTTGCCCAATAGGAAGCAGCTTTGTAATTTGTCAACCCCACTGAAGGAGAGACGATGACATCATCATAGTTACATTACCATCATGTAGCAGTAATGCGTGTTGGCATTTAGTAAGTCTTCAACCTCTCTTGCTTATTGAATGGCCATTTGGTTATTAATACAATTACACGTAGGATTTCTTTGATTTTACTTCTCTGATTTTGTTGAGTGACCGTATTATGAGAACTGAGCAAGGGTTCATTAGGTCATCAGAAAACAAGAGTGAATTTTTACCCAGAAAAACTCCAGGCTTCAGAAACTCATTTTGTTCATCTGTCCGTCTTCAGTGGTTGATTTACTCGTGTATTGTGTCTTGTTTATAACACCACATTACTATGGAAATTTAGTGCTGTACTTTTCACTTCTCAGCCTTACCAAATTCAGAACATTTCTAGAGCAGCTTGCCCCATGTACAAGTTTAATGGAGTAGCGATCTCATATGGTTTTGAAACATTAATTATTAAACAAGTTTAAAACTACAAACAAGGAAAAAAGTCAATCAAATTTGGACACATACATTAATAAAAAGCAACAAAATATCAAAAATATCACCCACTAGTTAACCACTTATCAGAATGAAAGCCTCCTCCTCCAGCATCTGCATCTTATTTACATACAAAAGGGCATGTCTTCCCAGGATTCAGATTTGTCTGTGTAACCACTGACACTGTCCCATATATTTAACCATAAACTTAACTCAGAAATCCTTTAGAGTGCATTTCACATACCAGCTACTTGAAAATCGTGGTGGTTAAAAGACGTAGAGCATTTGCCACATGTTTTACCCTGTTCTCTGTCTGCTTTACAAGTACTGTTTTATTTAATCCTCATTTTAACCCTTTGAAGTAGGTGTTACTGTCTTATTTTGAGGAAGAGATAGAAGCACAGGGAGGTGCCCCAGATCACACAGTCTGTGTGAAAATTGTGGATGCAGTATTCCAGGTCAGGTGTGTGAACATAGCTTCCCAAGATCTAGCCCTGGGCCAAAGATTTAAGACACAAATTTTTTACTCAGAGACGAAAAACCCAATTGGTTT
>RJWT010035224.1:0-13508 GCA_004365215.1 Cuniculus paca
CAGGTGGTTGCTACGAGTGACCCTTAGTGTGATTATTTTTTAAAAATTGCCGTTTTCCACCTGGAAGGAATAAGCCAGAAGAGCGGCTAATGAAGGAACTTAAGTTTGCAAAACACTGTGAATAATTTAGTATCGTATTTCAAGGGAAAAAAATAGCTTTCTTAAATCATCCCCGCAATATAAATTGCAGACTTACAGTATAGTCCTGGTAAGTCTAAATTTTTAAAGGAGCAATATTCAAAGAGACATAGATGTCTGTATTAATTATTTATTCGCCGGTGCCTTCCTTCGTTTCTAACTTATTATTAATTAGGCGCCTCTAGTCTTTCGCAGAGCGCTCCACTGAGCCGGTTGCAGCTTTAAATATGAATTAAAAGCAAATCCAAGCTACTGTAATGCGAAAATTATTCCGTGTCTTGCATGGCAGAGATGAATAGCTGCGTGGATCAATACCGCGAAACTCGGCTCCCAACGACAGGGTTATTGATAGCTTATATTAATGATGTTAATGATGGAAAAAGGAAAACAACGGTCCACCCGACTTAGAAACTTTTTAGCCGCTGAAACCCCGCAATAAAAACGGGAAGGGGGCAGGAATTGGGCTTAAGTGTAATAAGAAAATTATTTATGAAACCGGATAAATGACTTCAGAGCCCTGATGCATTTGAACCAAAGGCTCCTGGCTCCGGGCAGCCTCGGCTCCAGCTGGGGAGACCGCGAAAACCCCAGGGCGCGGAGCTGGGCTCGGGCACCGTGCGCCTCCGGTGCGCGCGCCCTCGTGGTCCCGCCGGGCTCGCCGGGCGCCGCGCGGGAGCTTTGGGAAGCCGCTGGCTGGGGCTGGTCCCTGGGGAGCCGGGTCAGTGGGGCCCTGGCCCTGGGCTTTGGCCGATTTCCTCACCGGCTGTCTTGGCACCGGCCTGGGAGGGGAGTCCAGCGCCGAGGCTGCGTGGGAGCCGGGTTCTACTCTGCCCGCTTGGCCAGGGCTCACGGAGACCCCCAAAGCACACGGGTGGCCAGTGCCTGAGCGGGAGAGGTCGGTTCCAGGCCGGGCAGAGCCCTCCCGTTCCTCATTGGCCCTGGCTTCACGGGGCCGGGCGCTTGGCTCCCGGCAGCGCCATCCGTGAGGTCCCTCTGACGTGCGCCCCAGCGCCCTCCCCGCCGGCCCCAATATCGACCCACTGTCCCTTTCCCCCTAGCCGAGGGCCACAGAGGGGGAGGAGGGCTCAGAGTGAGGAAGCGAAAGGTTAAATCCCGACCCTGGAGGATGGCAGCAAAGGTCAAAGCCCGAGGGTCAGCGCGGGCCGCGGTCCCCTCCCCCAGCCGGGTCTTCGCGCGGGCTGGGGGCGCAGCTGTGGGTCAGGCGCCCTGGATCACGCCTGGGGATGGAAGCCGAGCTCAGAGCGGGCAGCGGCAGCAGGTCAGACCCAGGCAGCCAGCGTGTGGCAAGCCCAGCTTCTGCCAGAGACACCTGTGTTTTGTGTCAGGGGTCTTTTCAAGTCCCCCTCTTTCCTTCCTGTCCCTGCCTTCCCTCCCCTCCCTCACACTTTACACCTTGGTCTCTCCCGTTTCTCCTCCAGTCCCTTCTCTCTCTTCCCTGCTCCCTTTCACATCTCCCTCCCCTCTGCACTTTCTGTCTCTTTCCCTTCTTTTCCTCAGCCCTTCTCTTATCTTTGCTCCTGGCTTGTCCTCCTCCCCTCCTTCTTTTCTAGGTAGAGCCTGGTGCAGGTCCCAGCACTTCTGGGCTCACTGGGCAGGTGCCAACTTCACTGGCACCAACATGAACTAATCCTGCTCTTGAAAAAGGGGAGACAGGTGAGTTCGGCTCCTCCTCCCTGCCTGCGAGGGAAAGTGCTGTGTCTTGCTAATGTCCCCAGGGGGCCACTGAGGCCAGCGACATTAGCAAGATTTTTGGCTTATTTTTATTTTATTAAAATTATTCAAGCAAAGTGAGTCTCAGGAGCTATAACCATGAAAAGCACTGGATGAGCCTCAGCTGTATTGCAGGCACCAGGGGTAGCTCAGTGGAAATCGTGACCTAGGTAAGGAGACGACACCTAGCCCCGCTGCCAGCTAAGAACGCCTGCTGCACTCGGCCGCCTGGTTTCACGGTTCACAGCCAGCCAACAGCCTGGTTCAGAGCAGTGGTCTTCAGACCAGCACCCGCCTTCGGAAAAGGAAACACAACAGACACTGCAAAAAAATCACTTGATTCTGGAAAAAAATCGATATCGAAATTAGATTTATTGTCTGCTTATGTGATTAAAAATGACAAAGTGTTGGCTTTTATTTTCATAAAAAGACAGAGGGCTCAACAAAATAATTTACTATTGAGTTCTGCTTGTTTCATTGGCCTGGCAGCACAGGGAGGAGGCCAGGTGGGTGGGAGGCCCTGGTGGGAGAGCAGAGGCCCTGCAGGGCAGGCGCTGTTGTCCTCGTCCTGTCCTCCTGGAGGACCTGCTCTGAGGAGCACTCAGAGGAAGAGAATTTCCTGGTCTCCAATGGGCTGCAGTGCCAGGCCAGCCGAGCAGTTCTCAGCTCTGCCTCCTTCCAAAGAAATACCGGACGACCTGGCTCTAACTTTTTAACTCAAGTCCAAAGTCCCAGGTCTTGCTCCCCTAAATAACTTTGAGGTTATTGCTGCTTTATTGCTTTCTGGACCTGGGCAGCAATGAAGATTTCTGGCTTGCTCAGCTGGTCTCTCAGGTCCACCGCTGGCCTGGGAGGGAGTGATAACTGTAGGGTCAGGAGAGCATCATCTGGCCATGTGTCCTGGGAGGCCCACAGGCTGTCGGTCAGGGCTGAGCCAAGAGAAAGCATCCCCATGGCTGATGCTCCAAGTGTGGTGGGTGTGTGCGCACTGGAGGAACGCCATTGCTCTGGGTGCATGCTGATGACACACGGGGGTTATCTATGTTAAAAACGAAAAGGAAAAGCTGAAACTAAAAATATGGAGCTCTACAGTGCATATCTAGTCCACGCTCCCCGCCACCCTGAAGCCCGGGGGAAGTGGGGCACTGTGGACCTGGCTCCACGCTGGATGCTCCCAGTGCACTGGAATATCACTCCCAAGCCCTGAGCGTGCCTCCGCTGGGGAGCTGATGCCGCTGGGGGCACACGTGCCCGGTGTTCTTTGTGGAACTGGCCCTTGACCTTCCTCTCCGATCTGCAGGGCTGTGGCATGCAGCTGTGTCCTCCACCGAGACTCCAGGATTTGGTTCCACTAAGAATGTCCAGGTCTCTGGGTCCACGGCTTCAGGAGCTGTGGGTGTGGACCCAACCCCTTGCTCCTAGAAATGCTGATACCCGGGCCGATACACCCTGGGCGGGTGTTCTTCCCCTCAGAATGGAGGCCTTGAGGACGTGGGGGTGACAAAGTGGCCTGGGTTTTGCAGCACTGGCTTCTCCCATTGCGAAGGCAGACTCTTTGGCCAGCAGCCTCCTAGGAAACAAACCTTCAGGGTCCTCTCTGTAGCTGGGACAGCCCCAGCTCGAAGCAGCTGGCCCAGGGTCAGAGGTCAGGACTTCTCTCGATGCTGGGTGCCCGTTGCATGTGGAGACAGCAGACCTTACAGCGCCCAGCCCCCTGCGCTGTGCCCTGCTGCAATGACCCGGGGTCTGGACGGGGTGAAGTGGGCTAGTGCAGTGAAATTTAGGAAATTATATCCAGACCATAAAGTCACTCATCTGGATACTTTTTTTGAGGCAGGGAGGTGTTAATGATTTTTCCCAGTGTCCATGTTGCTCGTAGCTGTGACAGGTGACTGTAGGATTGAGCAGCAATCTACTGTTTGCATCATTTCATTGCCTAACGCGGCCAGAGCTGAAAAGAAATTGCCGGGAAGATTATGAGAGGCAAAGGAGCGGGCAGTTCCATTCCAAAGAGGCAGACCTTTTGCTGGCCAGCGGACTAGAAAGCAGGTTTCTACGCGTGTCCGAGCGGGCCACTGTATTGAATGCATCCCTGGGCTGTGGAGCAGAGGGTTCCGTCAGCCACGTGGAGGGCTCTTGGCCCCAGCTCTGGTGATGACAGAGCGGCCGGTAGTTAGAATTCTCTCTCCAACGAAAGTGTGGTCAATAGAATTCTTGGTATCAAATGAGCAATAATTTGCTGTGGCTACAAGCTGGATAATGAAAGACGTTAGTGGAATCAATAAAAAATGAAAACACTTTTACTTACATCTTCAGTTACTGTTTTAAGAGAGCAAGAGAGGCAACGAACCCAAAGCTACGCTCAGAGCCTTCCTCCCTGAGCACAGTGGCAGAGGTGCGGGCGCCCCGTGGCCGACCGTCTGGTCCAGCAGAGGACATCCGGGCCTCTACCTTCTACTGCCTGCAGGTCAGCAGATTTCTGCACGAAGCCAGCTCCTAGAAACCAGCCACAATGTCAGTACCACAGTGCTACCCCCTCAGCCGGCAGCTTGCCCGGCGGAAATAAACTGTGAATTGTTTTCCACCAACACTGAAGGCCACCTGGTTGGCTGTAGTTTACTGAAAGACTATGCAAATGTCCCCAAAGCAGAATCCTCGCTGGAAAAGCCTCAGCCACTTGACCAAGCGGTCTACCGGGCCTGTGTTCTTTGGCTGCACGCAGAGTGGCCCAAGGAAACCGTTTATTTGGATTTATTTTGTGTTGTCATTACCATCTGGAAAATTCAGAGCCTAAACACAAACACTCTCTCTCTCTTTTTCAGGCAAATGATTCTCCCCATCTTCTGTCACAATCATTTCATCTGTCTGGCGAATTTCCAGTTGCTGTTGGATTTATTTGTCCTCCCCAGCCTGCTTTTCGACCATCGAATCCCACATTCTCTTACTTATTTGGTCCTTAAGAATCCTATTGTGAAACGATCAGAGAGAAAGTCTTATTTTAAGAGCATACCAACATTTTTAAAATGAGAAAAACACCTCAAGTGCTCTGCATAAAACCGGCTCAACGAAAAGGCTTGGGCCAGGCAGCTTCAGAACCAGTATCAGTCTAGAGCACCCCAGCCTGGGGCCGGATGCCTCTTTGGGCTGGAGGAGACTGCGCTCTCCTCACCACTTGAGAAACAAAGCAAAACGCAAATTTAGCCGCCAGTGCCGAAGGCCCTGGACAGAGGGGCTGGCGGACACGGCCGAGTTAACCTGCAGTTCTGCCAGGTCAGGGCCCTGAGCGCGCGGGTTTCCCGGGCTGGGCTGCGTGTGCAGCGGCCCGGGCTTCGGGACGCCGCGCTGGGCCTGGGGAGCGCAGCCGCGGGACGCCCAGCGCGGGCCCGGCCGGCTCGAGGTGCGGGCGCGCGCCCCGGCCCACGCGCGACTGGCCCGGCGCCCCCAGCACGCGGCCGCGGCGCCCGCGCAGACCCTGGCCTCGCGGGGGCCCTGCCGGGGCTGCGGGCGGGGCGCAGGGAGAGGGGAGGAGACGCCGCCCCGCAGCCCCCGCCGCCCCTCCGCGCCGCCCACGCGCGCGAGGCCGCTTACCCGCGAGGGCGCGTCGCGTCGGGGATCTGCCCCTGGAGGGAGAGAAGCGGGGTCAGCGCGCACCGTCCGGCACCGGGAATCCGGAACGGGGCGCAGTTTGGAGCCGGGTCCTCGCCCTGCCGTGCCCAGCCCCGCCCGCGGGGAGCGGAGCGCGCAGGTGGTACCTGGCCTCCGCGCGGTCCGCGGCGGGGCCCGGGCGCCCTGGGCTCGGCCCGGTGCCGGCGGAGATCGGCTCCCTCGCTCCGCGCCCGCCGCGCGCCCGCGACAGCTCCACCCTCCCGGGCACGGAGCGAGGACGGCTCCCCGGGAGCGCCGGCTGGCCTGCGCGGTGGGCTGGAGTCGGGCGCGGGCCGCTATGCAAATCGGCGCGATCGAAGGTTCGATCCGCGCGCGGAAGTCGATGTCAGCTCCCAGTGCATTAGAAGCCCGCGCCTGCGGGGGAGGCGGCTTTTTTTTCCCCTTTTTGCTTACGTGTATGTTTTCCTGCACTAATTAAAAAAAAGGAATGAAGAAAAAAACAAACAGTGAAGGTGGGGCCTCGCCGGCCGCGCGGGTGTGGACGTGCGAAACCGGCTTCGGAGCGCCCGAGCTTCGCCCCGGCGGTGGCGGGGGCTGGGCGGCCAGGCGCGGGTCCTAGACTCGGCTGCGGATCAATACCCCGCGCTGCAATCCCAGTAATTGTAGGGCTCCAAGCTTTGATTTTAAAGAAATAGGAGCCGGCTCGGAGGCGGTGCGGCTGGGCCTCTGGGGCGCCCGCCTCTGAGCCTCAGGCTCCGCGCAGCAGTGGGCGCAGGCCCAGAGCGCAGGGCCACCCGGGGCTGGCGTCTTGGCCTTGGGCCGGGGTGCTGGACTCTGGCCGGAAAAGGAGCCGGGTGCGCCCCTTGCTGTCTCCTTTTAGGGCCAGGCCTGGCCACCTCCTGGCTGGGTGGAGCTCTGGACCCCGAGGCAGCCAGGGCACCAGGACCCCGTTCCCCCAGGGAGCCCGCAGTCCCCGACCCCGCGCCCCCGACCCCAACCCCAGTACTGTGGGGACCTCCTGGCCGAGCCTGGCCTCCGTGCCGCCGGCCGCCTGCAGCTTCTGGCTCCCCTGAAAATGACCATCTGTCATTCAATTAAGGTTTCAGGGCAGCTGATGGGGGAGCCGGGGTCAGCGACCCCAGGACAAAACGGCCTGCTGCCTGCGATGGAGAAGTTCAAATGTTAAATGCGCAACATTGTGCCCCGTCCCGACTCAGCCCCCACCGCCTCGGTCCGGCAGTGGACCGCAGTGGAGTGAAGGGCAGCGGTCATTAGCAGTTAGATTTCAGCTCTGGGCTGGGCTCCTTCTGTTGGGCTATTTTGACCAGAGAACCTTTAACCCTTCACGTGGAGCGCCCTCTCCAGGGAAGGACAGGCTGTCCAAGGGCGGTGAGGGGGGAGATCAGAGGAATCGGCAGAAAGGGAACACAGGCTGTTCCTGGCCGCTTCTCCATGGGTCAAGCAGCTGATCGGCCAGCAGGACAGAAGAGAGTTCACTGTCGCCCGAACAAGCAGGACGGTCTTCAGAAAGCTTCATCGCCTGCGTTTCAGTTTTGGAGAAGAGGGTCATGTGTTGAGGGCGGCAGAGCCGCTGGGCAGGGGTGGGCAGAGTGGCCCACACTTCCTCCCACCACGAAGCCCCCCTGGGAGTGGTCGGCTTGCTGCAGATGCTGGGCTGGACGTGGACGTGGGCGTGATGGCGTGTGCCCCGACAGTCATTTACAGTTGCAAATAGCTGGGACGGTTGGCCTTACCCTTCTGAGACTTTCCTCCAATAAAATGCAGGAAAGGATAATTGTGACTGATGCAATTGACAAAAGACACCAAGTGTGACCAGGCTGTGGGCATGTGCTTGGCTGCTCCACACCAGACAAGAGAAATAGCCACACCCTTAGTTTCCCATGAACAATTCCATTCAAAGGTGCCTCTTAATTACTAACCGTGAAGCCTGAAAGCAGCTCTATTTGCAAGATCCCGCTTCGAGGCTTGGAGATCTAGGTCCTTGAGCAGGCTGGTTAGACACGGAGGACTCAGGATTTCTAGCATCTTACCATGAAGGCCGGTCCCTACTTTTTGGAAGTAACTATCAGGCGATCAATGAATCAATCAGACGTTCAGCACTGAAGCACCTTAGCAAATTTTTCTTTGGATGACGATGAATAATGCATGGCCCTCCATTATATTGACTGTGGTAAATGGTCTTTAAGGTAAGGTGCAGCAACAAGTACCTTTAAATAAAATCAAAAGTTTACCACAATCATAATAAATTGTTCAGTCATCTTCCTATTGACCCACATAGCATCTTTCTGCAGGAGCATTTGGAGTTATTTTCCCCCCTTACAAACAGACCAGAACAAATTGATGAATTGAGCTTTCACTATGCTAATTTAGACATTATAAATATTTAATTAACATCCCTAATAGCCAGTCATAGAGGGCCCCAGCTCTACTTTACACTCTTCTTAATCTAAAGTAAATGCTTTTCCCATTAATAGCCTGGTGCCATTTCAGCAGCTTCCTCAGTAAAAGGGCCCTGGCTAGTCCAAAGGAGGCACGGGCAGCCTGCAGGAGGCAGGGGCTCTTCCTGTTCCCGTTGGAAAGGGCTCGGGAAGAGGCCCAGTCTCTGCGGATCCCTACTTTCCCAGTTCTTGCCGAAGAGAGGCTGTCCTAGAGCTAGGAAGGAGCTCTCAGTGCCGTGTTTTCAAGCTCAAGTAGTCTTCTGAGGTTGAGCTATAATAAAAATGTGTTTTCCTACTTCCGCATTTTAATTTTTATCAGTCCATGTTTGTAGCACATAATGATCGAATTTCTCATGGGGACCTGGTCACATACACGGCCCATCTCAATTCTTTTTACTTCTCTCCCTCTTGCTCCAATTCTCTGTCCCCTTCTCATTTGCAAAAGCTCTGTCTCCTGGTTTTCTATCATCGGTCTTTTATTTTGCTCTTTGATTTATTTATACCTTGGGCTTCTCATGTAAGAGAAATCTTACAGTATTTGATAGTGTATGTGTGTTAGTAAGGCTTGCATTGAGAAGTGGATCATAGATGACAAATGGCATATTTCTGACCATGGTATAGGGTGGGTTTTCTGATGAAGAGTAGTGGAGTGAAAAAAGGGAATCATTGTCTGGGCTTCAGAGCTAGAGGCCGATGGGAGAAGAAATAGCTTGGCATGCAGTAGACACTCAGGAAATACTGGGTGAGTCTGTAAAAGGCACCCCAATTATTAACCTTCCTCTGTTCTTGGAGTCTCTACAGTTCTCTGGCATTGAAACACAATGTTGAAAAGGACTTGGCAGACAGCATTTGTCTCATCGCTCCTTGATCTAGCAGGGGGAGCTGGGGACTGACCCGATGGTCCTGGAGCTCAGCTCTCCCAGAGCCCTGAGTCACACACCCTGAGTCCTGCAGTGTCCTCATACCGCAGTTCTTGTGTGGTTTCTAAGGATTCCAGAAGCAGCATTATATTTCCCCTGGGGCAGGAATCAGGTCAGAACTGAGAGTTCAAGAAATTAGAAACTGCTGGCTGCTCCGACGCTGGGGCCAGAATCTGCAGATGCAGGACATTAGCACAAATAGCCAGAGAAAGGAGATGCAGACAGCGGGAAGCTTCGGGAAGATGAGCCTTCCTAGCCTGGGAGTGTTTCTCAGGGAGTTTCAGAACACGGAATTGATGTGTTTTGCATGTTGCTGGTTATAGAGAAAATAGCAACCCTGAATTATTCTTTTTACTTGCTAGCACAGAATAAATATGTGCTTCTTAATCTAATATGTGCACTAGTACTGACGCCATAGATATTTGTTTAGATGGAGCAATCATTCCAGGAAAATGACATCCTTTTTTGATTTTGGGTGCACGTCACAGCTTCCCTTTTGTTTCTGGTGCTCAGTGGAAAGGCCCAGCTAGAGGGGCTGCTGGGCAGCGTGGCTGGACCTGTTCCTGGCAGCGGAGAGCAGACGGGTGGCGCTGGCAGCGGCTCAGCGTTTCTTCCTCTGCTCTCTTCCTCTGTGGCTCTTCTCCTCTGACTGCCATTTGCTCTTTCTGCTTTGCGGTGACGCAGTGGCCAGCCCCCAGGGTTTTGTTCTGAGACCCCTGGGCTTTCAGGGATGCGTCCCATGGTGCTCCTGCTCCTTCCTAAGGACGCAAGCTCCGTGATGCTGGGTGCAGCTCCTGTGAGCCCCGCGAGAGAGCAGCCCGTGCAGAGCTTGGGGAAGGCTGCCCTCAAGCCCCGGAAACAGGGAGGAAAGTGGATGAGCTTCAGCTGTGCTTGGCCAGCCACTGCCCAAGAAGCAGTCTCCAGTGCCCATCTGAGGGAAGTGACGCTCGATGCATCTCAGAGGTCTGAAGCAGCTCGGAGAGAGGGTGGGTAGGCACTCGGGCGGGGAGGGTGTCCCCCAAGGCTTTACCCAGGACCTCTCCTATGCAGGGAGGCTGAGCAGGGCCGGCGATGTGAGGATGGGGAGGCCGTGGGCCTTGTTGAAGGCTGTGTGTTCTGTGTGTCCCCTGGCAGCTGCGTGGGTGCTGCCCAAGCAGGAAGCCCCAGGCCATGAGGGGCCTGTGCCCACGGGGACTTGGCTTTATCACTAACACAGCAGGGACCCCGCACACTTCTCAGCCCTTGAGTCAGAGGACCGAGGCACTTACTGCTTAGGAAAACAACAGGAAAGGGAGGCCAGCCTCCCAAAGACAACCACCAATAGAACCCAAAATCGGTATCCTGTTTTCTAGATAGAAAATCTTAATCCACGAATGAGTGCTATGGCTTGTGTCTGGACGTCCTCCCAAAGCCTCGTGTGGCCATGGGGCAGGAGCAGGCCTTTTGAAGGTGGCTAAGTCTAGCACTTGTGATTGGTTCGTTGTCTCTTGCTGGGATTAGTGGTGTGAGTGCTACACCCGCCCAGGGGTGGAGCCGGCCCATAATATAAGGGAGGGAAGGAGGCCTGCTTTTCCCCTTTATGCCCTTTCTCTCTTGTCGCTTGCTGGAGCCAGGAACAGCTGCCCCTCAGCCCCGACACCCTGCCTTGGAGCCAGCTGATGATGGACTGAAACCTCCACTGACTGTGAGCTAGATAAACCTTTCCTTCCTTAACTTTGGGTGTCAGGTATTTTGTCTCAGCAATGAGAGAAAAGTAACCAAGACAATGAGTTTTCCACACCTCTGTTTTTCTGATTTCATTGCAGAGAACTTGTGGTATTGAACTTGAGGAGTTTTCCTGTTTAGGACTATTTCTCTCACCTTTCCTCCTATCCTAACACATGCTCCATGGTTTCACCTTGGGTGCTGCTGTGGCTCTGTGGTGAGCTTGCTCAGGGTGCACAGTGTTGTCCTGGAGCAGAGACACTGCCTCAGCCTCAAGTGCAGCTCCTGCTGCTGCATATTCCCCAGAATGACTCAAAAACCCTTGAAGGGTGGCATGATGTCACCGGCCTCCTGAGGGTGGCCCCAGCCCTGGGGCAGGGTCAGATG
Organism: Cuniculus paca; assembly: GCA_004365215.1. NCBI lineage: Eukaryota > Metazoa > Chordata > Mammalia > Rodentia > Cuniculidae > Cuniculus > Cuniculus paca. Next base: position 10,946 of record RJWT010035224.1, read on the forward strand.
TCCTGCACTGCACCTCACATGCAGACTTCCTGCAGGCCACCTGTAGACGTCCACTCACCTGGATGTTTCTCAGAGGCCTCTCCTGGCCTCTCTGAGGGATCCCCCGACTTCTGCTCTTCTGCAGGGTCTCCCCCTCCCTTCCCTCAGGCTCATAGGCTACCCCTTTAGAAGCCCATTCCCAGAGGTGGCCCCATGTAGAGTATGTAGTATGGGCTCACTCTCTGGCTGCCTGTCTCTGGAAGGGCATCCCTGATGGAATTTTAGGGGAATGTCTGTCTCCTTAGACCTGGGGAACAGAAGGTATCCCAAACATCAGGCTTGGTAGACTCTGTGCTGGGAGAAGTGAGCCTTGGGACTTGTTTCCTAGGATTTGGGGAGGTAGAAGGGAGGACCTTAGGCATTTTGGACATGGCTATGACCCCACAATGTGGGCAGAGGGGCTGCACCAGATCCAGGAATTTTCCCTGTGCCTTTCACAATGCACAGTTTGGAGTCAGCCAGGATGGCAGAGCAGAGAAAAAGGCCCTGAGCTCACTGGTCTGTCTGTCTGTCTGTCCTTGAGCTAGGGCAGGCGACTGTGCATCATTGTTTTTAGTGCTGGTGGCCAGTTTAGTCCTCCCAAGTTCAGGGGAGTCTGATTCTCAGCAGTAATGTGGTTCCCTGCCTGCTCCATGGCCACTGCCCCTTTCTTCTGTGGCAGCAAACCTGTGTCGTTGGATGGAGCAGTGAGCCCAGGGAGCCCTAGGATCTTGTGCCAGGACTTCCAGGAAGTGCCTCAAAGGAGCCAGAGTCTTCTAAGATGTATGACCTTAGACCCTTGTCCCCCTTGTGCCTGGATCATGACTTGATGGCTGGAGTTACCATGGTCTTCTGGGGTAGGAGGCAGTTTTGAGGATAAAAGCTCTGTGCTGAAGATGATGCAGAGGAAAGCTGGGTGGAGCCCAGCTGCCCGTGGCCACGCTGTCTTCAAGCCTGTGGCGCCTCTTGAAAGAGAAATAGGCCTGTGTTGCATGTTAACCCAGTTGCCTCAGATTTGTGAACAGCAGCATGCGTGCTCCGAGGTGATTACCCTGCCCTCAGCATCTGCAGCACTCGCGGGGGCGTGAGGGGGTCGGGGTCACCCCCGTCGAGGACATCACGGTGCATTCTTCCCTGGGACCGGCCGCAGCCCACCTGTGGGGCGTCCCATCCACATGGGTGCCTTGCGTTTCTCCCGTTCATCCTGACCCTGGGTTTTATTCTGTCTTCCCAGTCAAATGTTCTCTTTTATTTTCCGCTGTTTCTCGTATGGCATGGGCTTGGATTCTCTCACATTTCTTCAGCCAGACTCCTTTGCGACTGATTCTCACGAGTGTCCCTTGACGCCATTTGGTCTTTAAATGCAGTCACGCCTGAGCACTCACATTTCGAAGCATCTATTCTCAAGTGATAAAATGTTTTATCTTTCTTTCTTCTTTGTAGTGATGTAAGGAAGAAAGAAAAAAGCATTTTCCGTGGGAACTAGTAAGTTATATTATCAATGGGTTTAATTTCAAGATAGCAAAGAAGATATAACAATTGATCCATATTGGTAAGAGTATTCTACTTGTCTTTCTGAAATGTTTTGTTCTGAAATGTCAAAGATCCCTAACTAGATATTTGACATTAGAAAATTAATGTTAGTCCCTCACTGACATGGGTGGTTTATGTATTTCAAGACCTTCTTACCATAATGACAATACAAATACAATTTTTTTCCATAGAGATGATCCTGAATCGGGATAATGTCATAATTTTCAGAGCTATTAGAAGATGGCAAAGACATTTAGAACATAGCTTTAAAAGTGAATGCAGAGACGTAACATCCTAGTTCTTAAAACTTACTGCGAAGCAGGGCATATATTTATTGGTGACTTAGTATCACACTGTAAGACAAAGTATAGCCTGAAATTCCATTAACGGTCAACGTGGAACGGATGTGGCCCTGCATGTGACCTCTCTATCGCTTCAGTTTCCCAGCTGCCAAAGAAAAACAATAGCTCTGCCTGCCGTTCCAGATCTTAGCTATAAGGCTCAAACACGGGAATGCAAACGTTAGATTTAAATGGAAAGGCAGAGATGGATGACATTAGGATAATTCTTCCTTTTGGCTGGGTCACCCTTTTGTTTATTCTTTTTTGGATGCTTTGCCATCTCCCTTCTGCTAACTCCAACAAAGTTTAAATGTCTTTGCTGACAATCAGTAAGTGTGTCTGTTAGGATGGGCTACCTTGATGGTTCGGGCGTGGTAATTGAGGGCTACAGCAACACGAAGTGGATGGGAAAATTGGGCAGGGGCTGGGCCATGCAGGCTCTTGTGGGCAATGATGCAGACTTAGTATTGCATCCCAAATTCAAAGTAAAGTCATTGGAAACAAAGCCGAAGACAAAGAAGATGAAAGGGAAGAGGAAGAAGAAGATGGAGGAAGAGAAGGAGGAGGAGATGGAGAAGAAGAAGAAAAGGAGAAAAAGAGGTGGAGGAAGGTTGCAGAGTTGGGGACTGAACCCAGGGTCTGGCAAAAGTTGTACCACCGAGTCACATTCC
>RJWT010035225.1:0-13495 GCA_004365215.1 Cuniculus paca
ATAGCTACGAAATTCACTAGAGTCTGTTTGTAGGCTATGTTTCAGGTAGGAAGATAACCACTAGCTGAAGGGCACCATCTGAATTGGGAGAAATTAAAGTGCCGTTCCTTGATCCCTCCAGTTGTGATGGAGGTGGCCATTTCTTCCCACACGCTGTCTGGTGTTGTACCTCCAGAACAGGAGCTGACAAAATGCAGCCCATGATCCAAATCCAGCCCACTTCCTAATATATATATATATATATTTTTTTTGTACAGCCTGCATAGTAAGAATGAGACTTCTATATCCTAAAATTATTCAAAAAAATCAAATGAAGACTATTTCATGGCACATGAAAATGATAGGAAAGCTAAATTTCAGTGTCCATAAATTGAATTTATTAGAACATTGCTGTACTACTTCATTTGTGTGTTGCCTAGGGCTGCTTAGGTATTACAATGGTGTAGTCAAGTAACTGTGACAGAGATTGAATGGTCAGGAAAGCTGAAAATGCTTCCAACTGAGGTCTTTACAGACTTTGCCAACCCCTGCTCTAGAACATCCACTATCAAATTCTATTGTACTTGTTTTCTTCTACCAGTCTACAGTCCCCAGTGAGAATTGGGAATGGTTCTCTTTTGTGTATTTGCCACCAAGGACAGTGCCTGGTAAACACAAAGTATCTGTACATTTGTGGATTTTCCACTATTTGAGAATCTCAAATAAGGTGTCTTCCTGCTGCAATCCACAGTTCATGTAACTCAGGGGCCCTGGCCTCCCGTCACTCTTTGTAACCTATGGGCTTTTAAAGGTCCGATAACTGTAGGTATAGCCAGAGTCTGTTGAACTTCTCAGGTGTCTAAAAGCTAAAGAGAAGGGACACTGGCAGTCCCCACCCCCTTTCTGTATCCTATTGCTTGCGGTAGTGGGTATGGGAAGGAGCACTGTTATTGCAGCTTGTTCTAATACGGTCAAGTCCTAGACTAATGACTTTTAAGTGTGACCTTGCAAGAAGCCACCTAAGTATTGCTTTCTTTATCCATGATGTGGTACAGAGGAAATTCTTTCCCCATTACCTGCCTGGGTCTCTGTTAGCTTGGAAAATGTCCGCCTAAGGGAGGACATGGGCTATGCCTGTGTAGTTCAGCAGTGTGTGTCCTGGTTAGCGCACGCCTTGGCATGCTAGAAACCAGAGGTCCACAGCTGGGGCTGCAAATTAGAATCACCTGTGGGCCTTTAATAACTGCCGGTTCAGAGCCAACGTCAGGCCAATTAGACCTGGGAAGGGGCCTAATATCAGGATTTTGTTTTCTAAGCTGTGCATGTGATCCTGATAGTCGGCCAGGTTTGAGAGCCGAGTTTGTGCAGGGCTCAATAAACAGCTCCTGCAGGAATGGAGAAGGGAAGTGCCGCCCTCAGGCATTTTCCTCTTGAACAAAGAAGCCAGGATGTCTGCAGCAAGGGCACAAAGTCCTGCTCTCCCCGACCCTGATCAAATTGCTCTCGCTCAGGTTCACAGAGGTCTGATTGCAGCTGCTTCACCCTTCAGTGACTTTCGTGGCTGGTAATCCCCGGCTATTCATCTGTCCCTTTGGTGGCTCCTGCCTTTTGTGCTCCACTTTCTTTTCATATCGATCCTTGTCAGTTTTCCTCTTCTCCCCTGTCATCTTCTCAGGCTTTGCTTCTACTGCTGCTAAGTTCACTGGTAGCACTTTCTTACCTCCGATAGCACCATGTACTTTCAACTCTCCCCACTTTTTTTTTTTTATTACTGCTAAATTGGTTGTACCCTGTACTTCCTATTGGGAAATAAATCTCTAGACTCTCTGTTCTTTACTACCAAAATAGTTGTCTCTGGGAATAAGTATTTGCAGAAACTTTGAGCTCGTTGAAGAATTAAGGAATCTAATCTCCCAGTTTATAGAGAAGGCAACTTAGGTCCAGAGAGAAAAGCAGCCTGCTCTGAGTCATGGCAGGGCTGGCACTGGTCACAGATTTCATCGTGTCCGGTTCATACTTTCTTCAGGCTGCCACCTTGCTTGCCAAGTCCCTAGCTTTTGGGGTCAACTCATTGCTTCTCTGTCTCTGAGTTGGCAACTTTCCAAGGCCGTGCCTTGCCACACTCTATTAATTTGATCACTCGAGGAAAAGGGAGTGTTGTTGGCAGTAGACATGTATAGGTGTCAGAGAGACTGGCTGACCTCCTTGCATTAGTGACACTTCAGAGGCTCCAGCTCTGCACATCTAAGCCTCTGGACATAGAGCCTAGGAGCGTCAGGTGGTGGCAGATGTCCTGGGGGAAGAAAGGCAGTGGTAGAGATCTTCTCTACAGTCACTTTAGCTGCCCCCTAACAACGACAAGCACATAAAGGGCTGTCCACTTTTCTTGCCTGTAGATCTATACTGTCCAATCTAGTAACTGTTAGCTACACTTACAATTAATTCAATGAACTAAAATTCAAGTTGCACTTCTCAGTTACAACAGTCATATTTAAAGTCTTCGGTAGTTCCTGAGTTACTGTATTCAAGGCTTCCTTGGTGGCTAGCATTGATATAGGACATTTTGACATGGATGGATGAAAAGTCTATCTGATTGCAGCTCCAGGCACATGGGCAAGATAACTGCCAACAGAATGAGCTCTATAGCTAAGGAAAGTTAAAAGAAGCCGTGTTGTCCTCCTTGGGTCCTGGATTAAGATTCTGAAGCTGGGGGTACAGCTGTTTAGCACCCCCACACCCTGGTATCCCAGCTGTTTTATCTTTCTACCAGACCATGACCTACTTGGAAGCAGTGTCCATCTTTGATTAATTTTATGTCCCCACAGAACTGAGAGAAGGGTCTGACACTTGAGAGACTTCAATGAATGTGCACTAAATACAAATTGTAATTTCATGTTCTTTCTCCAGTACTAGTAGGAAAGCAGCCATATTCAATTCAGTGATAAAAATCTGTCTTTTTGGTAGAGAGGAGCAAACGTGAAAACTAGCTGCTGATTAAGTGAGAATTAATGTCAAATTTCCCTTTTTGGGGGAGAAGGCTTTGAGTCTTTGGAGATGGGGCAATGGACACTGGGGTAGGAGGATTGAAGGGCTGAGCCCAGTGCCTAGTAAAGACCAGTTCACAGACATGGACACCAACTCTACTTGGGGATTACTTCTACTTCCTGCCCAGGATTTTGAGATAGAGTTTAGACTGACAATGGTAGGCCTGCCAGCAATGAAGAATGGTATGACAGGAGGCCTGGGGACCCAGTTTTGATCTTGGCTCCAACACTGATGAGCCATTCTCTGAAACTCAGGGTCTTCTGAAGTCCAGCATGTCTTCATGACTTCTATCTTGTCCAATGCACAGGCAGGGCTGAGTGAGGCTAAACGGAGACAAAGCCCTAGGAGAACCTTTGTGGCCTGAACTAAGTATGTGACAGTGAGGAGCAGTGGTCTAAATGGTAACTGGGAGCTTGTTTATCAGATGACAGTGACAGCCCTGGTAAAAACCACTTCTGGAAATGCAACTCTTCGCCCTTGGCAACTGATACTGGTGTTCGTACTTGCTAACCCAAGTGTCTTTTTGAATCTAATTCAACTCAAGATTTATTAGAACAATACACAGCCACAAAAATCTCAAGCAAGTCAATACAAGTAGGTCCAAAAATAGGGCTTTGTTTTACTTTTTTAAAATGCTTTTTCTTTAGTATATCTCCAAGAGATATTCATTTCCATTTTCTTTTGTTGGCATTAAAAAAAAAACTATATGAAAGTGGAGAGGAAGGGATCAGAGAGAAAGAGGGTGGAAAGAATCAACTCACATTAGGAGCACATATGTGGGAGGCATTTAATATGCATCATCTCACTTTATCCTTCTGAAGGTGAGGCGAGGTAGGTGCCTAAGGTGACACAGCTGGCGCATGCCTCCTGCAAGACAAGCCTGGGTCTGTCTGACCTATCCATGTTGACCTCCAAGCCAATCAGAAACTGCTAGAGCGAAGCAGAATGTAGGCCTATATTTTCTGGCAGAAAATCTTAATCTTTCTCCAGCGTCCTCCGGATGCCTGAACACTGCTTTGTGGTCTACAACTCATCCAAATCTCCCTGCTCTGAAAGATGGCTCACATCCATCAGTTCTCCACCAGGCATGCAATAGCTAGTGCAGCTATGATGAGGCTAACTAGTTCCCTCTAGGAAAATCCAGCTAATTTGGGGAGGTTTCTCTGGTCTGATATAATCTTATTCAAGCATCTTGATTCCTGTTTTGGATTATAACTTTGCTGAGTATTCTATATAGTTATAACAACAAAGAAATGTTAATGTGCCCAAAGAATGCAGCCAACTTTTATATTATCTATTTAACTTTGCACAATCCCTATCTAGTGCCATTTCTTCAATATTTGGAGATTGACAATACACAGACCTAGCAGTATTTTCCTTATTTAGTTTTTCAAATTAAAATCCCTGCCAGATGTGCTTCATGATCTGAGAATTTTATTATTCAATCTCTTCCTCTCTCTCTTTCTCCTTCTCCTCTCTCCCCACTCCCCTCCTCTCCTCCTCAATCCCTCCTCCCCTACCAAACAGATGTATTGGGGACGTGTGATTTTATTGACTGAGTAGAAAAACCAAGTGAAAATACTGAAAAGCCTACTGGCTTCAACTCTATTGGCCAAAAAACTTTGGTCAAGACATTTAACGTTTCTGGATCCCAGTTTCTTCTATGAAGTGGGAAACATAGTGTTTATATTCCTTTCTCTCCTCAGGAATTAAATTGGAGAGCACCCTTGGAAGTATATGGAAGTTGTAAAGTTTATTCAATTATTATTTGGAGCAGTCCATTTCTTATTTGATGGTGATAGAAGAGAACAGATGTCAAATAAGAGATTAAGATAAAAAAAAATACTTGATTGGTTTTTGTCCTCATCAACCAGACTGGTAATCTTTGATTCATTCCTCTGTGTGTGATTAGCACATGGAGCCCAGGAGCGGGAGGTCTGCTTGGGTGGCCAGCCCTGGTGCCACCCGTCTGTTCTGGCCAAAGCTTCAGCGGACCTCTTGTAGGCTACCACTCAGTTCCCAGCAGCAGCCTTCAACCTGCTAAAAGACACAAAGAAATAAAAATGCAAAATGCTCTTTTTAGCAGAAATATTAATATTTTATAATTAGCCTCTGCATTCTCCATACATCATAAAAATGAGTTGGTTTGGTTTTCAAATCTCACTTAAATGAAAAACAAACAGGACAGAGTGGGCAGTTGCTGCTGTGGGTTTGCAAGAGGGATCTGTTCAGAAGCGGACGCTGCAGGGCGGCTGCTGCACGCTCCTCTCATGTGCGTGACGGTGGTCTTCTTGGCTACAGTACAAGTGCTTGTGCATCAGGTATAAAATATAAGCCCTTAATCATATAGGTCAGCTTTTTAGCTTCTGTAAATTTTAAAACAAAAGGATAAATAAGGCACTGTACTTTTTTAAAACAATTCGATTCCAGACCCAGCCCCACTCCACCACAGACACAGATCTCAAGGTCTTCTAAAGCACACTGACTCAGAGTTTCCTTATCTTGTCTCTACTTCTCTTGGACAAAAAAAAATTGCTGCATTTCTTGAGTTGCTTTCTCAATGCCATGCTTCCCTGCCTTTTCCAGAGCTCGCTGGTCATTTCACAGAAGGCTTTTAAATGCTGCCGGCCTTTCCCTCTGTGTGTGTGTGTGTGTGTGTGTGTGTATGCAGGGTCAGCATCCCATGCGTGCCCTACTCGAGTCACTGGCTGGCACAGGGAGAGGACTAAACAGATAATTATGAAACACATGAGTGACTTGTGTGTGCGAAAGGCCACAGAATGTAATAGTAAGAATTTCAGACTGTCAAACACAGCAGATGAATTGTAGCATACAGCAATAACCTTTACTTTCTGTGTGAAAGTAAACAAGATACAACCTAGAGGGCCTGGGTTTCTGAACCCATAAAATGGAGACAATGCCACCCTTTCCTGTTTAGCTGAAAGAAACAGTGGGAGAGTCAAATGAAGAAAAGAACGATGTGATAGTTTTACATACTAACTTCTCTGGGGTATAGCACTGTTATTTCATCAAACTGCATTGATTTCAGGGTGGCCGTGGAGGTACTTCGTAGATCTATAACCGACTGACCTTAAGTAAAAGAAGTGGCCCCTTTAAAATGTGGACAGGCCACATCCAATAACTGAAAGTTTTAGTCATAAGCAACCAAGTTTTTCCAAAGAAAGCATTCCCAAGCATCAGGACTACAGAACCAAGACCTGCCAGAGTCTCAGCCTGCTGGCCTTCTCTACAAATTTTGGCCTTTCCATTCTCCATCACCAACCAATATACGATTATAAGTCATAATATATATAATTCATTTTGAGGGATAGATACAGCACATGCATATTGTGGATGCATGTATACATCAATATTCTCCAGAGAACGCTGATACAGATGGGGTAGTGCTGATCAATCAAGAGCCTACAAAAAGAAAGGCAGAGAAAATGGAGAAAGCAAGAAGATTCTCAGCTCAAACCACGGGAACTGGGATGCTGGGCTGGTGAGTTCTGTGGCATCTGTCTTCCTTGAAGAAGAGCGGCGATGAGACTGTCCCCGGTGGTTTAAAGGTGCCACCTCCCCAGGTCCTGGCTGTGTAGGAAGCAGATTTTAACAGTTTCTTAAGGTGAGGAGGGGAGGTTAGAAGGGGCAGCAACAACCAGCAGATCCTGGTGCTCTAGCCCCGGAGGGACTGCACAGAGCTGTCTGTGTGGGCGTTCTGACTGACACCATCCTAATTAGTAGGGGCCCCCTCTGGAGCTAGGGCTCCTTTCATCAATGCCTTCATTAAAAGGTCTCCCCTAATCAGTCCACTGTGCATTGTGCTTCCAGGAGGGAGGTTCTGCGGGTTTGTAATGAGCCTGGTACCTGAGAAAGAAGATGCCACAGCTTCAGGTGGAGAAGAGAGAGCAGAGAGGGTCTTACTGCGGACGCCTCGCCCTTCGCCCCTCCTGCCATTCTTCCTGCACCTTTCCTCCCTCGCCACAGGCATTCGATGCAACAGATAAAAATTAAACCCTCTGTGGCACATCAGATTCACACTTTTTTGTCAGTGAGAAGCAAAGTGTTGCAGCAGGTCTCTGCCAACTTGGCCATGAGTTCATTTGGGTCAGGGGCTGTTCTGTCTGGTGCTCTTTCCCTATAATAAGAGTAGCAGTGTTAATTATTCACCGCATGTTATGCAACTTCTGGTCTTAAACTTGTGTTCACATCCATTATTTGCCCAGTACCTACTATGTACTGGTCACTGGTCTTGGCACCGGGGTCACAGGTGATCAACTTAAAAGTAGAATCATAATTTTACCCACCATACAAAAATGGTCATTTAAAATATTATGCTGGGAAAGGGCACTGTGGCAAGGTATGGGAGGGAACGGCAAACTGCCTGGGGTATTAGGGAATTAAAGAAGGTTCTTCAGGAGAAAATAATCACATATTTAGGAATATTTATTATATTATATTACATTATATTCACAGTTAAGAAAGCCTTCAAGATATTCTTTTACTTCTCTATGGTCCCATGATGAAAAGTCTTTGGGGTCTGCAGGCTTAAGGTGGGGTGTGTTACATGATAGTGAAATGGTGATGTGTGGTCTCCGGGGTGCCTGAGCAACTGCAGGCTTTTTCAAGGGGGTGTAAACTGATAGAAAGCTGCAGTCGAAACAGCCGTGGACTGGAGGCAGTGGGACTCTGCACTAGAACACGCTCCTGAGAAGTCAGATTCAACCTTGGATAAGACCTTTCTCTTTCTGGACTTCATTTCCTTCTTTGTTGAACTACTTCAGTTCTCTTCATTTCATATTGCATGCCTCCTCCCAGATGAAGGCAGAGAAATCTAACAAAGACGTGAAATTGATAGAAGCAGAGCTGTGCCCGTTGAAGCAGTTCTCTCCGGTCTGCCCAGCAGAACTCCAGAAGCATCTCTCTTTGGCTTCCGGGCACTAAGAGCTAGTGCTATCATGGAATTCAACAAAGAATCTGATTATTCTTTTTCAAACTATGAGTAATATTAGTGAATACTGTTTACCAACATCTCTTTACAACAACCCCATGAGAGAGATACTGTTGTCACCATCATTTTAGAGATGAGTAAAATGAACCATGTAGAGTCTGTGACTCACCCAGGGTCATGCAATTATTAAGAGGCAAGATACAAACCCAGACAGCATGGCTCCAAAACCCAAGATAATAACCATTATGCTACACTGCTTTTTAAAAGCCCCGCAAATGTGTTCCTTGACATTTGCTTAAGCAGATCGAGCTACAGCTTCAGCTCATTTATTCTTAAGCGTATAACAAAATAACCAATTGAAGAATTGAATATGTCATCTTATAACCTAATTGCTGTTCTATAGAACAAAGTTATAATGTAATGGGGAGTTTGTTTTTCCGAGCCTAGCTGGGCAATATATTTTCTGTTATCTGAATTACATTTCTCCTGAGCCTCGGAATAGACCACAGACTGCGTTTTTCTTTGGTGAAGAGGAAGAAAAACTGGTCCCTATGTTCATGAAACTTGCCATTTGACCAACATTTACTAGTCACTCAGCCTCCTCAAACCTAAGCAACAACAACTGCAAAGATCTAGGTACCTCAGTATCTCAAAGAGCTGGGCAGGGGTCTGCACAGACTTGATGTCAGGGCAATCAAAGAAGTTCTGAAAAAGGAAATGCAGAAGCCTCTGCAAAGCCTCAGCCTCCAATTTCAGCTGAGCTCTCACAACTCATCACCAGTCATTTTTTATTAATATGCATTTGCAATAAATAATAATTACATTGTTCTCAGGAACTCGGTACACATGCATATCACATCTCATCATTTCATTCCACCTTCACCCTCCTTTTCCCTCTGTGCTCAGCTCCCCTGCCTGTCTCTAGAGTCTATCCCCCTGTTTCCTACCATCTCTCTTTTATTTTGTTCTTTATTTATGTTTTGTGTTTCTCATCTGAGACAAACCACACAATATTTAACCTTTTGTGTCTGTTTTGTTGCACTTAGATTATGGTCTCAAGTTCCATCCATTTTTCTACAAAGTCAGCGTTAACCTTTTAAGTTAAAGACCTGAGAATTCACTTTTCTCCATAATGGAATGCCACAACTAGATACATTCTACTTGATTTACTATAATCTTAACTATAATCATCTCACTAACTAACTCAAATTTATCCTTTTGCATGGCTGAGTATTATATATCACATTTTCTTTCTCTATTTGTCTGTTTATGGGCTACAGGCCACTTCCATAATTTAGCTATTGCGCTTCTATAAACACAGATTGCATGTATCAGTCTGTTATTTCCTGCTTTCAAATTCCCTTCTGGGATTCTGAATCTTAGTTTACTCTGACTCAGTTTCCTCAGAACTCAGATTATATATTGATTTGTTTGCCAGGGTCCTCTCTGCTCTGAGATTCCTCAGCTTACTGTGCCTCCAAGGAAACTCAGAGCTTTCTCCCCTTTTTCTCTTCATTCTTGCTTTTGAAATTTTCATTCTTTATAATAAAGACACCCTTTTTCTGCTGTCTGTATTTGTAACCTATTTCCTCTGATTTCAGTGGTTTTTGCCACTCCATTCTAGTGTGTAACTGTGCTGTCCATATGGGACAGTCCTCTTTTACCAGAGATCTTTCTCCTCTCCAGAAAGTAGACATGCTTCTCTGTGCACTTTTTTAGACCTCTGAGCATGTCTGAGATTTTTATCACAGTTCTGACACTGCATGCCACCTATCTAGTCTCTCATTCATTTTTGTGTTCTTCTAGGCTTTTATGAAATTAATTTACTAATCAATGAAATTGAAGAGTGTTCAGTACAAGATAGCTTTCCTTCCATAAAACAGATTTTCTGGAGATTAGTTCCCAAAATTATTCTGAGATTTAGGGTGGAACTCAAGCAGACACATGCATAAACACACATCAGCACATATTATCACTTCAAAAATTCTGAAAATCTGAGACTAAAATATGTATGTGTGCATTGAATTCTGGGAGAAAGAAACAATAAATTCTGATAGCATTTCTTTAAAAATACACTTGTGCTAGATTTTGCTCATGAGTAAGATTTTTACAGGTAGATATGAGGTGTTAAGTACAGTCCTACAGATAGACAGAACAGCTTGACCTAAGGCATGGAGACATAAAAATGTCTGGAGTATTAGACCAATAACAAGTAGTTAGCATTCTGGTTTATAGTATATATAACAGACAATAAAATTGTGGCCAGATCGTGGAAGGTTTTGAATGCCTGGATTTGCTCTGTGTTCCAGGGTTAAGAGGAGTTTTACAGCACATAAAAGGGCAAGAAATGACATCATGAGAACTGGGTTTCTGTAAAAACACTGCATAGAGTAATTTAGAACATAAATCTGGAAGAAGATGAACAAATAGAAGCCTATTCGGTAAAGATTTGGCAATGTCAGTAGGAATGGAGGCCTGAGGAAGACTAAAGTGATTTTGAAGATTGCCTCTGTCCTGGTTTATAACCTGAGCTTGGAGTGCTTAGAGTCCAGGGTAAGGATTTCATCTAACAGCCCTTGTTGGTGGAGAATAACTCAGGCACTGGTCCTGAGGATAAACCAAGAGTGTATACTTCTCTTTTAGAAGAAGCCCAACTCACAGGGAATAGTAAGTTAATGAAGAAACATCTGTACAAAGGACATTCTGTAGGTCCTTCAAAGAATGAAGCATCAAGTTAATATAGGAAAAAAGATTAAGTGGGACACTTATAAGACAGGCCAAAATGATAAGCTGGAAAGATTGAAACAGGAACATTGTTAGAGCAACACAGAGAAGGTGATGAGAATTAAAGAAATGGAACTCTTTGGGTAAGCATTGCACGCATTTGCTAGAGGGAGCATTTGTGACCTTTGGAAAGCGTGTGAGAGAAGGTGCTATGGTCACCTGTTAGAGCTGTGCTCCTACACCAAAGACTGAAGAAGGAAATGCTCAAACTAGAAAACTCAAGAAGTGTGCCTAGTTAGCTTGATCAAATAATCATGAAGTACACATAAGGCATGAAAACAAAAGCTCCTACTTACCTCTGTTCAGGAGTCTGCTATCTTACACATTTTACTGCAGCCATATTTCCCAAACACACAAGTCATTATGCCTTTATTTTTTTCTATGTGTGGTGTCACTGTTTGAACTGATTTTTCCTATGCTACTCTGAAAAACTCAGACTTATGCTTCAATGACAAAATACAAAAAGAAAGAGAAAGGGAAGAAATAATGGGGATTGAAGAAAAGAAAGAAGGAAAGGAGAAAAGAAAAGAACATCCCCCACATACACCAAACCAAAATCGAAAACAAAACAAAAAATATCTTATATAAATACAAATCCCAGAATGCTAGTATAAATTCCGGAAGCATCTCTGGAAAGAACATCTTTATTTTCCCATTACAAAACCTTAAATGCATAGAAAAACATAAATACAAAGCACTAAAAAACTGAGGTGACATCATTTCAAGACTTTTTACATCTACAAACCCAATCATTTTATATCTTCATGAGGGAGACGCTCCCTAAAAAAAACAGTGAAAAAGAATTGGAGTGTCGTTTAGTGGTAGAATGCTCAAGAGCATCTAGGTTTGATCTCAAGCACTGTATATAGAAAAATATATAAAGCCTCGTCATCATTGTATTTTGCTGACAAAATCTTTTAAAAGGTATTTATTTAATGTACTGATTTTGTTTTACCAAGTAGACATAATGCCCATATCATATATGGACACAGGCACACATATACACATGCACCCGTACACTAACTTCCAAGCGTCTTTCTGCACTGAATTTAAAGACAGAAACTTTAAGAAAGCAACAAAACTAGAAGTGATGTTTAATTAAACACATTAGATTAATGCAGAGGAAACAAGGGCCACAAGTTAAAGACTGGTGATGACTGATGGTACTTTTGAAAGTGTTAATGGATAGGAAAATTTTAGCTGGTCAAAATAGTATACACTGGGAAATTGTTGAATTGGTTGCAATTGGCTTTCATTTAACTTTTGGCTCAGAGTATGTGTTCATAAAATTAATAAGACACAATAAATAAGCATAGGAAAACTTGAAATTGCTGAAAAATGTTAAGAAAAACATTAGACACTAAACATAATTTAAAAACTTCAAATGAAACCTGGATATTCTATTTGACTTTAAGTATTGAAGATTTTGAACAATTATAATACTCAAGCATTCAAATGCACTGATGGTAATAATTAGACCCTTCTAGATGGCAATTTAGTAATACATATCCTTTGATTAAAATTTACATGAAAATGTAAACAGAACTGCATGTATCAATTCACAGATAAGGACATTTATCATAGCACTATTTATTAACAAAAATTTGGAAAAAGCATAGATATTCCTAGACAACAAAAATATTAAATAAGTAAAGTATTTATATTAGTCACTTCTCTATAACTGGGATAAAATACCTGACACCTTCAATTTAAAGAAAGACAAGTCTATTTTGGCTCACAGTTTCAGGGTCTCTAGCCCATGGTCATCCAAGGCAGAAATGGCCTAGTAGAGGAAAGTTGCTCACATCATGGCTGCCAGGAGATACAGAGAGAAGGGAGGAGTCATGGATAAGAACACACCCTTCCAACTCATGGTGCCAGGGACCCACCTATTTTGACCAGCCACCTCCACTCTTACCACCAAACATGAGATTTTTGGGGGACATTTCATATCTAAAGCATAACATTTAATTCCAAAAGATTATACATATATATATATATATATATATATATATATATATTCAAAATATATTTAATCCTGTATAGGAGTCACCAAAGTCTTAACAGTTCCAGCATTGCTGTGAGCCATTGTATAAATTAGAAATAAAGTTAAATATTTCCAACACAGAAAGACACAGGGCAAACTCTCCTATTTCAAAAGAAAGAAAAAGGGTACAGAGAAAAAATCAGACCCAAACAAGACTGAAAGTCAGCAGGGAAAACATTAAATCCTGTAGCTGAATGTCCAGTACCCATGGCAGTTTAGGGTAAGATGTCAGCTCCAAAGGGCTTGAGCAGCTTTGCCCCTGTGATCTTGCTAGTTGCAGCCCATATGGTCACTCTTTTGGATTGGCTCTGCTCACTGCCTATGGCTTTTCCCAACAGATGCTCCATATCCTTGGCATGTCCAACTTCCAGGGGGTTTCCACTTCACCGTTAGCTCTATTCTCACCACTTCGTGTATTGCGCTTTCATGGGCTTCTGGCAAAGACTGTGCCCCTATCACACAATTTTGTTCGGCCTGTCAGATCTTCTTCTTCTTCTTTTTTTTTTTTTCATGAGCAGGATATATTTATTGAGAGAGAGAAAGCTTCTGTCTGAGAGAGACAGAAGGGGTCCTGAGTGGGTTTCTCAAGATTCTGGCTTTTTTAGGGATTTTTATAGGGTAAAGCCATGAGGTGAGATGGGCCCAAGTTGGGGCAAACCTGGGAACTTGCAAGGCAAATGGGCATGAGG
>RJWT010035226.1:0-13515 GCA_004365215.1 Cuniculus paca
ACATACCAGAACTTATGAGATACAATAAAAGCAGTCTTAAGAGGAAAATTTATAACAGTAATTACTCACTTCAGGAAAATAAGCAAGTGCATATAAGCAACTTAATGGTGAACCTCAAACTTCTAGAAAAAAAAAGAGCAGGCTAAGTGAAAAGCTCAGATGAGGGAGGAAATTATAAAGATCATAACAGAAATTAATGCATTGGAGACTAAAAACAATGCAAAGAATCAATGAATCAAAGACTGGATAAAATTGACAAACCCTTAATCTTATCAGAAAAAGAAAGAAAAGACTCAAATCCATGCAATTATGAGTGAAACGGGTGAAATTATAACAGACCTCGCAGAAATCCAGAAGATTGGAAAACTTGCATTCTAATAAGATGGAAAATACAGAAGAAATTGACAGATTCCTAGATACATATGAATTACCAAAGCTGAACCAAGAAGATGTAATAATCCTAAATAAACCAATATCAATCAATGAAATCAGAGATATAATTAAAGACCTATCAACAAAGAAAAACCCAGGCCCTGATGGATTCACTGCTGAATTCTACAAGAAATTTAGAAAAGACCTAATATCACCACTTCTCAAACTCTTTAATGAAATTGAAAGGGAAGTAATGCTCCAAAATTCATTCCTGGAAGTAAGCATTACCCTGATACCAATACTGTAGAAGGACTCAACTAAGAAAGAGAATTACAGGCCAATCTCCCTAATGAACATAGATGCAAAAATCCTTAACAAGATATGCCAAACAGAATGCAGCAAATTGTCAAGAAGATTATACACCATGATCAAGTGAGATTCATCCCAGGGATTCAGGGATGGTTCAACATACGCAAATCCATAAATGTAGTGCACCATATTAACAGAGTCAAGTACAAAAATCATCATCTCAATGGATGCAGAAAACACTTTTGACAAAGTCCAGCACCCATTCATGACTAAAACCCTACACAAAATTGGAATAGGTGTTCTTTATCTCAATCTGATAGAAGCCATCTACAGCAAACAAACAGCCAACATCATATTAAATGGAGAAAAACCGAAAACTATCTTTCTAAAATCAGGAACAAGACAAGGACATCCACTGTCCACTCTTCTTCAATATGCTTATTTGCTTGTTAGTCTCTTTTGCTGTTTGTTTTTATTTTCTGTGTTTTCTTTTCTCTTAAATAAAAATAAACAAAAGACAGATCAACTAGACAAAAAAATCAATAATGAAATATTAGAACTGAACTGAAGAACTGGAAACTATAGCTGGAGCATTTAGACGAAAGAAATAAAAGGAATGAAGATAGGAAAGGAAGAAGTAAAACTATCATTATTTGCAGATGACATGATACTCTACATAGAACACCCCAAAAACTCCACCAAAAAAGTACTAGATTTAATATGAAAAATCAGTAACATAGAAGGACACAAAGTCACTCAAAAATCAAAACCCTTCCTGTACACAAATAACAAACTACTGAGAAAAAATCAGGTAAACAGAACTTTCACGAATAGCTTTAAAAAATATGAAATACCTAGGAATCAGTCTAACAAAGAATGTAAAAGACCTCTATATTGAAAACTACAGTACACTGAAAAAGGAGATTAAGGAGTATATCAATGCAATTCCAATCAACATTCCAATAACTTATCTCACAGAATTAGAGGAAACAATCATAAAATTCATCTGGAACCAGAAGACACCTAGAACAGAAAAGGCAATCCTGGGCAACAACAGCAAGGCACGGGGTATCACAATCCCTGATTTGAAATTATACTATAAAGTTACTGTGATAAAAACAGCATGGTGCTTGAAAAAAAAACCAGACCTAAAGATCAATGGAACACATTAGAAGATGCAGAAACAACTCCAGACACACTAAGCCATCTTATCTTTGACAAACGTGCCACACATTCACTGGAAGAGAGATAGTCTCTTTAATAAATGGTGCTGGGAATATGGATTTTGCATATGCTGAAGATTAAAACTGGACCCATATCTTTAATCATGTACTAAACTAAATTCAGAATGGATCAAAGATCTAAATATTAAAACAGAAACAATAAATCTATTGGAAGATAGAGTAGGTAAAACTCTTGAAGACATTGGTGTAGGAAAAGACATGAATAAAAACCTGATCACACAGAGAGTATCACAAATAATCAACAACTGGGAGCTCATCTTATTAAAAAGCTTTTGTACAACAAGAGAAACCACAAGCAGAGTGAAGTGATTACCCAAAAAGTGGGAAAAAATGTTTTCCAGCTGTTCCTCAGATAAAGGATTACTATGAAGAACATATAAGGAAGGACAATGCAAAAATGGGCATCTGAGATGAATATACACTCTTCAGATGAAGAAATACAAACAGCAAATAAATATATAAAACAATGTTCAACATCACTGGTCATTCAAGAAATGCAAATTAAAACAACACTGAGATTCCATCTTATCTCAGAAAGAATGGCTATTATCAAATATCAAACAATAACAAATGCTGGAGGGGCTGGGGGTAAAAAGGAACCCTTTTTCACTGTTGTTATAGTGTAGACCAGTGCCACCACTGGGGAAATCAGTGTGGCAATTCCTCATAAAAACTAGGACTAGAGGTCCTATTTGACCCAACTATTCCCTTTCTGATTATCTTCCTAGAAGAATTAAAAACATTATATTACAGTGATATATATACACTCATGTTTATAGCAGCACAATTTGTAGTAACTAGGTCTTGGAAATAACCTAAATGCCCATCAACAGAGGAATGGCTAAAAAAGAAGTATTGCTGAGATGAATAAACTTGAGGCTTATAGGTAAATGGACACAACTTGAGACCATACTCATTAGTGAAATAAACCAGACACACATGTGTAAACATCATATTGTCTCACTAGTGTGAGAAGTTGAAAGAAACTATATACATAAAGGATAGTTAAGATAGTTATACTACTGATTTCTCTGAGCTTGTTGAAGAGAAAGTTTTGTGCTAGTTTTGCTTGGACAATAAAATGCAGATGTCTTTTACTCTGAATAACTGATTCGAAGACAATAATGCACAATGAATACAGCATTTTTACCCCCAATTGTTGTGTTTTGAAATTTTGTTTTTTTTTCTCTTTAAAATAAAAAAATCTAAATATTGTCTTCTCAATATAGACTTTTATTCCCATAGTCTGGCTGGTGGGCTGATTCTCAAGGCTTTCTCACTCCCACAGGGGATACTGTGTGGGTGCAGTGTTCCCAGGCCTCTCATCAAACTATAACCTTACCAGCTTGATGGAGATTTCATTTCAAGTGTATGAAACTTTCCTTCTTAAATTGTGGCTCCAAAGCTTTGAGCCCCATAGAAGAAACAAAAATATAGAAATTACTTTGGGGTCTGTCTGTTTCTTATTCTACTGTTTTTTCCTTCCTGCTTCTCTTTTGTGTTCCTAATTTTTTGAAGAAGGAAAAAATGAATTAACCTGGATATCGAGAATATTGAATTTGAATTTTCTAAGCTTAGAGTATTCATTAAAGGCCTCTAGAAATATAGTAAAGATGGTACAGATGGATAATCCTTACAATCTTACAAATGGGGACAGCTTTTGAAATAAAGCAGAGACTAAGGAGGTAAAAATGAAAATAAAAGTGAAAAATTAAAAAATAAATAGAGGAGTAAGATACTCCCAGACCCTATTGTCATTCTTGTTTTTTGACACTTGGTACACTTGGCTATTATGGTTGCTCAACCTCTGTTATGGTTTGTGTCTGGATGTCACCCCAAAGCCTCATGCAGTCATGGAGGC
Organism: Cuniculus paca; assembly: GCA_004365215.1. NCBI lineage: Eukaryota > Metazoa > Chordata > Mammalia > Rodentia > Cuniculidae > Cuniculus > Cuniculus paca. The sequence goes on from RJWT010035226.1 coordinate 3,787, forward strand.
AGGCTTCTAGAATTTGTGATTGATTCGTGGTCCAATGCTGGGATTATGGGTGTGAGTGCTACACCCACCCTAGTGTGGGTGGCCCACATACAATACAAGGGACAGAAAGAGTCTTCTCTCCATGTTCCTTCCTTTATGGTCTTGTTGCTTTTGCTGTCTTCTGCCATGATGAACTTTTGGTCCTCTGCCATGTGCCACCTGCCTTAAAGCCAGCTGATTATGGACTGAAACCTCCACAAACTGTGAGCTAAATAAAGCTTTCCTTCCTTGATTTGGGCATCAGGTATTTTGTCTCAGTAATGAGAGAAAAGTAACCAACACAGAATTTTGTACCAGAAAAGTGGGGTTGTTGCTGTGATTATACCTGACCATGTGGTTCAAGAGCCTTGGTAAATGACTTGTGGGAAGATTTTGGAAAGGTTTGCAGATGCTGCCTGAAGGAGTAGAGCTGGAATGCCTTAGGCTGTTCTGTATGGGAGATTCTAGTCAGAGCTCAGAAAACCACAAGGCTCATAGAAATCCTGCTGGTAAAGACCAGGAACAGCTCTTTTGAAAAATGAGACACTATGGTAGCCATTGCTCATTTCTTGTTATCTGACTTGAAGACCTGTAATGCTATTCTCTTTTATCTGGATTTATACTATTTTGTTTTGTTTGAGTTTATTGTCTATAAATGAAAGAACAACCATTTTGAAGAAGGCAAGAGACATTAGGGTAACCATTGTTAATCTCCTGTTGTTATGTTTTGAAAACCTGTATGGCTTGCAATGTTCTGCTTTGAAATGCTATATTATGTTTGACTCTATTCTGTTCTCTTTTGCTTTTTTCGTTCTGTTTTGTTTTGTTTTGTTTTGTCCTATTTTCTTTAAAATTAAAAAAAAAAAAAGACCAAGATAGGAAGGTTTCTGCTGGGATGAAGGACTGCATTGGTTGTTTGACTCTAGATGATGTGTGTTATGGCTTGGGAAGAAGTTTGTCTGCATTTTGCTCATGTCCAGAGACTTTGCCTGAGACTAAGATTAATGGTGATGGATTAATTAGTCTAGCAAAAGAAATTTTAAGGTAGTTGAATGTTGAGGCAGTGGTATGTTGGGGGTTTTTAACCAAATTTATGTTGCAAATCAAGAGCAAATAGTCCAACAGGATGATTTAAAACATTGTGAGTTTGGCCAGGAAAAATCTCTGGTAAAACTTTGGACTGTAAAAATACAGCTGAGAAGGGCCAGGGATCTAGCTCAGCAGTCTAAGCGCCTGCCTGGCAAGCACAAGGTCATGAGTTCAATCCCTGGTGCCACAAAAAAAAAAAACAAAAACAAAAACAAAAAAAAACAGCTAAGATTTCTATTATTGAGAAGGAACAGAAAATAGAAACAATGGCCTGAGGGCATCACAAGCAGCAAGTCTCCACCCTTTGCAGCCTCAAAACTACAAAAGTGAAAAAACTTGCTTTGAGGAGAAAGGTACAGAGTGCCATGTTCCAGAATGGTGGTGGTGCCCACATCAGGTACCAAAATGGTGGCAGTCACACTGGGTTCCAGAATGGCAGCAGCATAGAGAATGTGTTCCTCAGAATCAGGTTCAGAGTGCTCAGCAATCCAGGCACTTGACCCCTACAACTGAGGGAGAGGAAAACCTGGCTACTGCTCCAGTTGGCAGCAGACCTTGGCATTATTTATGTGGCACTGGCTTTGGGTGCATGCAGAATGCAAGAGTTATGAAGTTAAGAAGGATTCCACCCAGATTCCAGAAGGCTTGGAAGGCCAGGCAGTTTGCCCCTGAGAAGGCAATGTGTGAAGCTGTGAGTGTGAAGCCAAAGGTGCAGTGGAGAACCCAGAAGTTTGGAAAAGCCAGGAACATGGATCATCTAAGGAAAGATACAAGGATTGAGAAGAGTTGGCCTATAAGAGAAGCCCTGGGAGTTACAACCACCAGAAGTGCTGTAGGAGCAGAGTCATACAAGCCTTTTGGAGCTCACAACTTGCCACAGATTGCATTGTATGTTCCACATGGAACTGCAGGACTTAATGTTTGCCCTGCTGGATTTTGGACTTGCTTTGGTCCCAATCCTTTGTATTTCCCTGTTTGTACCTTTTGGAATGAAAATGTTTGTCTTGTGCCACTGAATGTTGGAAGTGTTTGACTTTTCATTTGTACAAGGGCTTGGAGCTAAGAGTTTGCCTTATGTCTTGGAGGAGACTTGGGACTTGGAATTTTCAGCAATGCTGAAACTGTTAGGATTTTGGCAACTCTTGGAGTTGGACTAAATGCCTTTTGCATAAAGGATGTGCATGAATCTTTGGGGGGCCAGGAACAGAATGTTATTGTTTGTGTTCTAATGTCCCCCAAAAGCCTCATGCCATCATGGGGGGGCACACTTCTAGAATTTGTGATAGATGCATTGTCCAATGCTGGGATTATAGTTGTGAGTGTTACACCCACCCTACGGTGGGTGGCCTACATACAGTATAAGGGACAGAAAGAGTCTTCTCTCTGTGCTCCTTCCTTTGTGATCTTGTTGCTTTTGCTGTCTTCTGCCACCATGAACTGTTGCTCCTCTGCCACATCACCCTGCCTTGGAGCCAGCTGCTTATGGACTGAAACCTCCACACACTATGAGCTAAATAAACCTTTCCTTCCTTAATTATGGATGTCAGGTATTTTGTCTCAGCAATGAGAGAAAAGTAACCAAGACAGCCTCCCTTGTATCCTCATTAGAGAGCTTGAGAAATGAAAAAACTACATTTCTCAGACTCATTCTCATTTCAGATTCTGCATGTGAATCTGATTCCTCAAATATAGCTGCAAGAGACTGAGAAGGCAGAACTGAATCATAGGCCATCTCCTTGCCACTTTCTAATTTTTCTGCTAGCAGAAAATTTTCACGGCCAGGGTGAATGCTTTTTGGATATCAAGAAACACTTATGGCAGAAGCAATGGATTCTTTTTTTACCTGTCTAAGGCTTCTCTGGTAGTGGATTTGCTCTGTGAGTCTGATTTATTTCACTAATGAGTATGGTCTCAAGTTACATCCATTTACGTATAAAAGTCTCAAGTTTATCCTTCTTTATGGCAGAGTAGTACTCCATTGTATAAAAAGATCATATATTTTTTATCCATTCATAGGTGAATGGGCATTTAGGTTTTTTCCAAGATCTAGCCATTACAAATTGTACTGCTATAAACATGGGTCCACATATATTGCTGTGATACAATGTTTTTAATTCTTCCAAGAAAGAGAAGAGCTGAGTTGAATGGAACCTTTACTCCTAGCTTTTTGGAATCTCCATACTGATTTCCACAGTAGTCTGCATTCTCATTAACAGTGGATAAGTGTTCCTTTTTCCCCACGGCCCCTCCAGCATTTGTTACTGGTTGATTTCTTGATGGTAGCCATTTGTTCTGAAATGAGATGGAATCTCTGTGTTGTTTTAATTTGCATCTTTTAAATGACTAATGATGAACATTTTTTCATATATTTATTTTCCATTTGTATTTCTTCAAGTGAGAAGTACGCATTTATCTCAGATGCCCATCTTTAGACTGGGTCTTTGAACTTGGAAGTCTGAGTTTTTTCAATTCTTTATAGGATTTAGATAGAAGTCCTTTGTTTGAGGGACAATTGGCTAAATTTTTTCCCACTCTGTGGATTGTCTGCTGTTGGTGATTTCTTTCAATATGACAATGTTTTTTTTTTTAAATGAGATCACAGTTGGTTCTTTGAAGTATTTCCCATGCAGTTTGGGTTTTGCTTGGGTTTGGTTGGCCTACACATATATCTTTAAGATTTCTACCTACTTTCTCTTCCAGTAGATTTAGTGTTTCTCTTTTAATATTTAGATCTTTGATTCATTTTGTGTTTAGTTTGGTGCATGTTGGTAGTCATGGGTCTAATTTTAGTCTTCAGCATGTAGAGAGCCATTTTTTCCAGCACCATTTATTAAAGAGGCTTCCAGTGAAAATGTTTGGCCCCTTTGTCAAAAATAAGGTGGCTGAATGTGTTTGTAGTTGTGTCTACATCTTCTAATGTATTCCACTGATCCTCAGGTCTGTTTTTCTGCCAGCACCGTGCTGACTTTGTCACAGTTGCTTTGTATAATTTTAAGTTAGAGATTGTGATGCCTCCTGCCTTGCCTTTGTTTCCTAGGATTGCCTCTGCTATTCTACGTGCCTTCTGTTTCCCAATGCATTGTAGGAATGTTTTCTATAGTTCTGTGAGGGATGCTAATGGTATTTTGATTGGGATTGCATTAAATCTGTGTAACAGTTTTGGGAATATGGCCATTTTCACTATGTTGGTTCTTCCTACCAAGGAGCATGGGATATCTTTCCATTTTCTGATATCCTCTTTGATCTCCTTTTTCAAAGTACCGTAATTTTCCATATATATAGACCTTTTACTTCCTTTGTTAGATTGATTCCTAAATATTTTGTTTTTTTGTATGGTATTGCGAATGGTGTGGTTTCCCTAATTTCTCTCTCAGTGAATTTGTTGTTTGTGTACAGGAATGCTATTGATTTTTGAATGTTGACTTTGTATTCAGCTACACTACTGAATTTGGCTATTAAATCTAGAGGTCTTTTGATGGAGTTTTAGGGGTCTTCTATGTAGAGTATCTTGTCATTTGTGAACAATGACAATTTAACTTTTTCCTTTCCTATCCTTATTCTTTTTATTTCTCTCTCTTGTCTAATTGCTCTGGCCAGTGTTTTCAGAATTATATTGAATAGAATTGGTGATAGTGGACATCCTTGTTTTGTTCCTGATTTTAGAGTAGAAGCTTTCAGTTTTTGTCCATTTAGTATGATGTTGGCTGTTGGTTTGTCAAAGATGGTTTTTATTAGATTGAGGTAAAAACCATCTATTCCAATTTTCTATAGGGTTTTTATCATGAATGAATGTTGGACTTTATCAAACATGTTTTCTGCATTTATTGAGATGATTGTGTGAGTTTTGTGTTTGATTCTCTTGATATGATGTATTACATTTATTGATTTGTGTATGTTGAACCATCCCTGCATTCTTGTGATAAATACCACTTGGGCATGGTGTATAATCTTGTTGATGATTTGCTGCATTATGTTTCCTAGTATGTTATTGAGGATTTTTGCATCTATTTTCATTAGGAATATTGGTCTGTAATTCTGTTTTTTGTCTGGGTCTTTCTCTGGTTTTTGTATCAGGGTAATACTTGCCTCTAGGAATGAGTTAGGGAGTAATGCTTCCCTTTTAATTTCATTAAAGAATTTTAGGAGCACTGGCATTAAATCTTTCCTAAATTTCTTGTAGAATTTAGCCATGAACCCAAGTCCTGAACTTTTCTTTGTTGGTAAGTTTTTAATTACACTTTCAATTTCATTAACTGATTTTGGGTTATTTAGAATTTTTATATCTTCTTGATTCAGTTTTTATATCTCACATGTATCTAGGAATCTCTCCATTTCTGTGTTTTTCATCCTATGTGAGTAAAGATTTTCAAAGTAGGTATTGATGATCTGAATTTCACAGGGTCTGCAGTGATTTTACCCTTTTAATTCCTCATTACATGGATTGGAGTTTTTCTTTCTTTTTTTTGATAAGGTTGGCTAGGGTTTTTTCAATTTTATTTATTGTTTCAAAGAACCAACTCTTTGATTGATTAATTTTTGTATTGCTTTCTTAGTCTCCATTGTGTTAATTTCTGCTCTGATCTTTATAATTTCCTTCCTTGTAGGGTCTTTGGACTTGTTTTGCTCTTTTTTTTCCTAGAAACTTGAGATTTGACATTTGAATGTTTATTTGTGCTTGTTCTGTTTTCCTGATATGAGAACTTGCTTTTGTAAATTTCCCTCTTAGGATAGCTTTCATTGCATCCTACAGGTTCTGGTATGTTGTATCTGCATTTTCTTTAATTGTAGGGTTTTTTTTTTGTCTAAGACAGGGTCTCACTATGCAGTTCAGTCTGGCCTTGAGCTCACTTTGTAGCCCAGGCTGGTCTTGAACTTGCAATGATCCTCCTGCCTCAGCCTTCTGAGTGCTGGGATTACAGGCATGCACCACCATGCCCAGCTTGTTAATTGTAGATATTATTTAATTTCTTTTTAAATTTCATCTGTGAGCCATTGGTTGTTCAGAAGGATGATACTTAATTTCCATGTGGTTATGTAGTTTTTGCAGTTTCCTTTGCCGTTAATTTCCAGTTTTATTGCACTATGGTCAACTAATATGCAGGAGATAATTTCAGTTCTTTTGCATTTATTTAAGCATATTCTATGGGCTAGTATATGGTGTATTTTAAAGAACATCCCATGTGCAGCTGAGAATATATATTCTGATATCGTTGAGTGGAACACTCTGTAAACATCTACTAAGTCCATTTGCTCACAGATTTGATTCAGTTCTGATATTTCTTTGCTGATTTTTTGCCTAGTTGATCTATCTCTTTGTGACAATGGGGTATTAAGGTCCCATGTTACAATTGTGTTATTGCTTATTTGACTTTTTGCGTCTATTAATATTTGTCTTATATTGTTGATTGTTTCCATATTTAGTGTATATATATATTTATGATTGTTATATCTTCCTCTTGAAGTTTTCCCCTAACAAGTATGTAGTGACCTTCTTTATATCTTTTGATCATTCTTGGTTTGAAGTTCACTTTGTCTATAAACAGAATAGCTACCCCTGCTTTTTTCTGGGTTCCTGTTGCATGGAGAACTTTTTTTTCATTCTTTGACTTTAAGTCAATGAATTTCTTCTTGAGTTACATGTGTTCTTGTATACAGCATGTTGTTGGATCTTTCTTTTTAAATTTTATTTAAAAAAACAAAACAGAAAAAAATAGAAATAATACAGAATCTCAAACAAAACAAAATAAAACAAAACAACAGTAAGAAATCAACACTAGTTAATACATTCCATATTGCTATCTTGGAAGTAGTTGCTCAGGTTATACATATATAGTTGTATGTATGTATATGTATGCAAGATAGATAACTATACTATTAATCTCTATTAATTCATCAAAATGAACAGTTTGTGCTGTCATTGTTTGATTATTTGATCATTTTTAATGCCTTGATGTTGTTGGATCTTGTTTCTTGATTCATTCTGCCAAGGTGTTTCTTTTGATTGATGAATTGAGGCCATTTACGTTGATGGTTATAACTGATATGTATTGGCTTATTTTTGTCATGTTATTTTCCTGTTATTGGTTCCCTGCTTTTCCCCTCCGTTCAATTGTTTGCCCTGCCTCATGATTTCTTTCTGTTGCTGTTCTTAGAATTGTTGTCATTTTAATCTCTATCTAGAGTATCTTTCGGTACTCTTTGTAGGGTTGCTGTGGTGGTCAGAAATTTCTTCAATTGTTCTTTGTCATGCAAGTATCTTATTTCTTCATTAATTTGGAAGGATAGTTTTTCAGGATACATTAATCCAGATTAGAAGTTGTTTTCTTTCAGGACTTGAAATACTTCACTCCTAGCTCTTCTTGACTTGAGGGTTTGTGTTGAGAAGTTGGCCTTGAATCTAATGGTCTTTCCTTTATAGGTGATCTATTTCTTTTCTCTAACAGCTTTTAGTATTCTTTTTTTGTGCTGAATTTCTGGGATTTTGATTTTTATATTCTGGGGTATAGATTTATTTTGGTCATGGCTATTTGGAGTTCTACGTGCATCACTTATCTGTTCCCATTGCTTGAGAAATTTTCTGTTATTACTTCTGTGAATAGTCTTTTTATGTCATTTGTGTTAACTCCTGCTTTTTATTTGCACCTATCAGTCTTACATTATTTTTCTTTGCATTGTCTTTCAGCTGTTTAATTGTTATTTCCTGATTGCCTGCTATTTTTAAGTACCTTTCCTTTCATGATTGCTAGCCAAGATCCTGTCTTCAAGGTCTGAAAGTCTATCTTCAATTTTGTTCAAGCAGTTTTGCCAGTTTTGAATAGAATTATTAATTTCCTGTATATCTGTTTGAATATGTTTCATGCATTCTATTTGTTTCCTATATTGTTCATTCAATGTTTACATCATTTTCCTATGCTCCTGTATTTTTTTTAACTATGTGTACTCTAGATTCGATGAGCAATTCCTTCATTATGGTTGTCATTTCTTTTTTTACCTGAGAAATTATTTCTGATCTGATTTCCTCTATAATCACATGAATTTATTTCTTTACATCAGTTGCTATCATTTCAGAAATTTCAGGTGCCTGTCTTCCATTTTGCTTCTGCATCTTGTCATTATCTATTCCAAAAAAAAATTTTTTTTTTTTTGTGGCACTGGGGATTGAACTCACGACCTTGCACTTGCCAGGCAGGCGCTTAGGCTGCTGAGCTAGATACCCAGCCCTTTTTTTTTTGTTTTCTATGTTGATCCTTATAAGTTTTTGTAGTGGGTAGCTGTGTCACTAGTATCAAGGCCTCCCTTGGAATAGTCTGTTCTTCAGGGATATCTTCTGTGTGTAGGGAGATTCTTGGTTTGTGTCTGTTCTAAGATCCCACCTTCTCAATTCATTAAGAGTGGACTCTTGGTGTCTGTTTGACTCAGTCTCCAGTCCTTTCATGTTGAGCTGTGGTGAGGTTATTACACCAGAGCTTCCCAGTATTTTTACAGAAGGGAATACAGCTGATTACAACAGATATGAAATCCTAGCTAAAGTAGTGTAATTAGCAATGACAATAGCATCAAGCACAGTTTTCAAACTGATGAACTGTGGCAGCTATGAATTTTGTACCTTAAACCATAGGAGCAAAATCTAGTTATATAACAGAACCAATCATAAATTAAGAACTTCTATGCAAAGTGTTTCCCCTTGGTAGAGTGGTTTTACCCTGTGGTGGTGAAATAGTGGATAAAACAAAGATAACTGAAAAGGTAGAAGAAGCAAGGCTGGAGGACAGAGGATGATCACACATGTTTTGAGAAACTAAAGAAAAAGGGCAGAAAAGAAAACATGAAGTGATAAGCAAGGGAATATCTGAACTTGGTCTCCAGGTTTGGGGAATGGGATTAGTTTTCTGTTGCTGGAGTACTCCCCAGTCATTTACAGAAGAGAAGGAAAAGAAAAGGAAAGAGAAAAGAAAAGAAAAAAGGAAAAGGAAAAGAAATAAAGATATAAACAAAAATAAAAAGAAAATAAATTTAAACAAACAGGGGCAGCCACACCTTCCTGTTTCTATTCCATGTGTCTTTGTCCCCAAGCACAGTCCTGGTTCACCTAACTTACCACCTGTTAACTTGTATTGTTAATGTTGTTTTGGATTTTTCCACCTGGTTTGTTCTGCCTGATCATTGTGTGTGCTCTAGTCAGGCTTCTACTTTGTGCTCACATTACCCTGGTCACCTGGTCCCTCTGATGTAGAGGGGAAGAATCAGTCCCCTAAATTTTTCCTATGGGGAACTGAATCACATTCTTGTGTAATCCCATGACTTTGAATATGGACAAAACCTGTGATTTGTTTCTGGCCAATAGACTGTGGACCAGTAATTAGATGCCACTCCTATAACTAAGGTACATTATTTGAGACTCTATACCAGCAGACAGAAGGAGAGACTCTCTCTGCTGGGTTTGAAGAAGTGAACTGCCAGCCTATGAGAAGGTCATGTGGCAAGGAATTGGGAGCTATCTGCAGGAGGTAGAGCAGCCCCTGGTTAATAGCCAGAGAAAACAGGGCCCTCAGGCCTCCCATCACAATAAACTTAATGCTGCCAGCAGTCACATTAGCTTTGAGAGGACTCTGATCTTCAGGG
>RJWT010035227.1:0-13505 GCA_004365215.1 Cuniculus paca
AATGTAGGACAAGAAGAAGAGAAAAGAAGCCTTAAAGAACAGATAAAAATCAACCCCAAATTTAATGCACTGAACTTCCTAATTAATAGAAATAGACTGGATAAAAGTGAAAAACCCTATTGTATGTGCTTTATAACAAATATGCTTTAAACATAAAGATACAGATAGGTCGAAAGTAAAGGGCTTAGAAAAAATATACAACTACTATGAATAAGAAAAAAATGGAATTATATTAAATCAGAAGGAGTAGACTTTAAGATGATAGATACAAGGGGTTATTTTATAATAACTTTAAGGGCTTAATGAGGAAGATGTAGGCAGGCAAGGTGGTGTACACTTGTAAGCCTAGCTACTTGAAGGCTGAGACAGGAGATTCACAGGTTTGAGGTCAGCCTGAGCACTTTAATGATACCTTGTCTCAAGGCAAGAGACACTAGGGTAACCATTGTTAATCTCCTGTTGTTATGTTTTGAAGACCTGTATTGCTTACAGTGTTCTGGTCTGAAATGCTATATTGTGTTTGACTCTACTTTGTTTTGTTTTGTTCTACCCTCCTTAAAATAAAATAAAAAAAATTTTTTAAAGAGAGCTGGAGATATAGCTCAGTGGCAGAACACTTACGTAGCATTCATGAGGTCCTGGGTTCAATTATCAGGATGGCAATGAAAAAAAAATACATGAAACCCCAACATCTGTTTGGAACCAAGTAACAAAGTTCCAAAATAGATGAAGCAAAAGTTGACAGAACTAATGAAGGGTGTACATGTATTCCCATACCAGAATAATTTAATACCCATTTAACAGTAATTGATAGATTCAAAAGTTAGTAAATATATGGAAGATTGAACAACACTGGCAATAAGCGGATCTAACTGACACGTAAGCGTCTACTCCACCCAATGAAAATGAAACCCATTTCTATAGTGCATATGGAACATTTCTTAAAATAAGCCATGAAATGGATGATAAAACAAGTTTGAATAGATTAAGGGTTAAATTTTTAAGTACATGACCTGAAAACAATGGAATTAAAGTAGAAATCAAAGAAACATCTAGAAAATATCTTAAATATTTGGAAATTAAACATACATATATGACACATGGGTCAAAGAAAAAACCACAAGGAAAAATGGAAAAGATTTTAAATTCAATGGTAATGCAAAAAAAAAATGATGTTAAAATTTGTGGGATATGCACATTGTGAAAGCTCTGTAGCTTTAACTTCTTATTTTAGCAAATAAGAAAGATACAGAACCACTGACCATGGATTCACCTTAAAAAACTCAAAGAGATGAGCTAATTAAAATTAAAGAAGCCAGGTATAGTGGTGCATGCCTTTAATCCCAACATTTGGGAGGCCAAGGCAGAAAGTTCACTGTGACTTTGAGGTCAGCCTGAGCTTCAAATGAGTTCAAAGTCAGTCTGGACTATATAGTGTCTCAAAAACAAAAATTAAAGAAATGTGACAATCGAATAGAAAACAAACTATCAAAGACTGAAGCTGTTTTGTTGAAAAGATTAACAAAACTGATAAACACCTAGGGATACTAATTAAGAAAAGTGGTGAGAAGACACAAATGGCCAATACCAGCAATAAAAGTCTTCAAATGTTAAAGCCAAAGTTCTATTATAAGCAACTTTATGTCAATTAATTCAATGAGTTGGATGGAATGGGCAAATTTCTTGAAAAACATAAGGTACAAAATTGATACAAGAGGAAAAATATATACTATAAACCCTATGTTCATTGATGAAATTGAATTTGTAATTAAAGTACCTCACACAAATGAAACTCCAGGCCTATATAGTTTTTAGGGTAAATTCTTTCGAACATTTAAGGAAGAAATTTACACTCATTCTTTTGGAAGATAGAATATAAAGGAATACTTCCCAGCTCATTCTGTAAGTCCACAATTACCTTAACATCAAAAACAAGCAAAGACATTAGAGAAAAAGTTACTGACTTTCTCCTTATCATAGGTTGGTATAAAAATTTTTAACAAAATAATAAGTGAAATCCAGTAATATATTTAAAAGCATAAAGGTAAGGTTCATTCCAGGAGTGTAAATTGGAATAATACTTTAAAAACCTATCAATATTATTTACCACAATAACTAGTTAAAAGAGAAAATCATGTGATCATTTTTACAAATCTAGAAATAGTACAAATCTTGACATGCATTCAATATAAAAACTTTCAACAAACTTGGCATAGACGGGAATACTTTGCAACCTGACAAACCACATCTCCTAAAACCCACTGCTAATGTACTTACTGGTGGTTGAATGCTTTTGCCCGGAGAAAGGAAACACGTAAGAACATCTCCCATACAACTTCTACTTAACATTTTATTGAAAGTCTTAGATTAAGTCATAGTATGAGAAAAAGAAAAAAGACATATACATCAGAAAAGAAAGTGTGAAATTGTCTTTACTTACAAGTGACATGATTCTGTACAAAGAAATTTAAAAAATGAGTAGAATTAATTTAATTTTTCTGCATTTTAACAATACAAAATAAGGTCTATTTTGATATATTAGTACATGCAAAGAACATATTTTGATTATTTTCATTCTCATTACCCCCTCTCCCTTTACCCCATCCCCTCACACATTGCTTAAGGCCTACTCTCTAGTTTTCTGTTATCTCTCATTTTATTATTCATTTTTAGATTGCTCAATAAGATAAAACACAGTATTTAACTTTCTGAGACTGGTGAATTTTGCTTAATGTGATGGTTTTCAGTGCCACCCATTTTCTTGCAAATGACATGATTTAATTCTTTATGGCTGAAAATGTACATATAGAGATCACATTTTGTTTATCCATTCATCTGTTGATAGACATCTAGGCTCTTTCCACAGCTTAGCTATTGTAAGTTTCAATGATAATGGTTATGCATATATTACAATAATTTCACTGCTTTATTTTGATTGGATTGATTCTGTTTTGCTTTGTTGGGTTTTATTTAAAATAAAATAAAAGAACACTAAAAAAATAAGTGCTGGTAAAGATGTGGGAGTACGGGAGCCCTCCTACATTGTAAGTGGAAATGCAAACTAGTACAACCACTATGGAAATCAGTATAGAGATCACTTAAAAAAAACACAAACACACAGAAATACCATTTGATTTGTCTATTCCACTCCATAGTATGTTCATGAAATAACCAGAGTGGATATTATCATAATTTATTTTGCAATGTTGCAGGATATAACAGTTATAATTCTATGTATTAGTAATGAGAAATTAATGAAAAATTAAAAATATAGCACAAAAATTCAAATATTTAGGGATATGTGTAATGAAATATGTATGGCTGAAAACTATAAAATGTTTCTGAGAGACATAAAAGAAGACCTACAATGAGTCCATGTTAATGAATTGGAAGACTCAAAATTATTAAATTGTCATTTCTCCCAAATTGGTCAATGCTAAAAGAAATTCCAATATTCTTTCTTTGGAAAAACTAATTTAAAGTGTACATGGAAAAGCAAAAGACCTGAATTAGCCAGAAGAGTATCAAAAAAGGAGAAGAAATTTGGAAGATCTACACAATCTGACTATAAGATCACCTGTATAACTGTAGTAATCAAAACAGTATGGTATTGATGAAAGGATGCATAAATAGATGAAGGAACAAAAGAGAACCTATATATAGACTCCCAGATACATGGTCAAATGAGTTTTGACTAAAGTGACCAGGAAATTCAATAGAGAATATCTTCAACCAATAGTGCAGAAACAACTGCATATCCGTCTACCTCTAACTACATATAAAAATCAGTTCAGTATGGATCATTGACCACAAAAGCTGAAAATGATAAATATATTAGAAAAATTATAGAATATTTTTAAACCTTGGGGTAGGGAAAGATTTCTAGGTCACAGAAAGCACAGGCCATTAAAAAAACAAAGAATTAGATTTCATTAAAACTAAAAATTTCTATTCATCAGACAGTGTTAAACTACGTAAGCCACAAATTTGTCAGCAGATATGACTCATAAAACACTTCCATCTAGAATACACAAAGAATTTCTATAACTCAGCAATAAAAGATAAATAACCTGACTAAAAATGGGCAAAATGAAGTGACTAGAAACTTCACTAAAGAAGATACATGAGCTGGGTATGGTAGAGAGGCAGGTGGACTGCCAGTTCAAGCCCATCCCGAGCAACTTAGAGACGTAGTGGACTCTGTCTCAGAATAAAAAAATAAATGGCTAGAGATTTGGTTCAGTGGGAAAGTCCAGGGTTTACCTGTACTGCAAAGAAAAGAAAAAGGTATACAAATGATCAGTAAGAACATGCACTAGTAAATCTTCTGCTATTATAACACAATACTCAAAGCTGAGTACTTATGAAAAAAAGGTTTATTTAGCTAATAGTTCTGGAGGTTGAATGTCCAAGATCAGACAACTCATTGATTCAGTCTCTAGTGAGGGCTCCCTTGGTTATAGTACATCAAGATATATGGCTTGATGGTGGAGTGCACACAGAGAGACAGTAGATGACAAGACAGGAAACCAGAGAGGGATTTGGGGTCAGGCTTAGCCTTTTATGAAAATTCCCTTTTCCTAGACCAATTAACTCACTGAGTGAGGCCAGAGTCAACCTCATTTGAGGGCAGCATCCCAAATGACCTTGCTACTTTCCACTGGACCCCAACTCACACAGGTTCTGTTGCCTCTTACATTGCCACATGAGGACCAAGTTTCCAACACATGAACCTTAGAAAACAAACTCAAACTATATCCAAACCATAACAGCACATGAAAAAATGTTTACTATTCCTAGATATCAGGGAAATGTAAATTAAAATTATAGCAAGTTACTACTACTGGTAGATATTGACTAGAATGTCTTTATGTCTTTTTTGAGACAGGGTTTCGCTATACAGTGTGATTGAACAGAACTGGACTTGAACCCACTTTGTAGCCCAGGTTGGCCTCAAACTCGCAGCAATCCTCCTGCCTCAGCCTTCCAAGTACTGGGATTACAGGCGTGTGCCACCATGCCTGGCTTGACTAGAACTTCTTTGAAATAAAAAATATTAACACTAAATGTGGGAGAGGGTATAAGGATGGAAAACTGGCACATTTTTAAAAAGTTAAAAATATCGCCATCCTATAATCTAGCAGTTCTAGGTATTACCTGAGAAAAATGAAAATCCTTATATAAGAATATTCACAGCAGTCTCATCCACAAAAACGTAAAGCTGGGAGATAGCAATGATATCCAGCAATGAAGAAAGGATTTACAGCACACTCTGTGGCATGCTCATACAACAGAATACCAAGCAATGTAACAGAACAAATATATAATGCATATGATCGCACGGGTGGATCTCAAACATGAGTGAATGAAGCTGGATGTGAAAATGTACTTACTATGCCATCTATTTATAAGAAAGTCAAAATAGGGAAAAGCAGTGTATGGCATCAGAAATCTATTGAGCAGAAGATTCTGAGGGCAAGAGGTTAGGAAGTGCGAAGTTCTTTCTGGGTGAAAAAAATTGTCCTGTGTCTGTATGTGTTTGTGTGATTGAACAGAACACTTCAGACTTGAGTGTTCACTTTATGAAAATTACCTTAAAGAATGCAGGGGTGGGAGTGGTTTTCTTTGCTGGGCTTCCAATTATAGTTAACAAATTAGAAGGCCCTACATTCAAGATCACTTGATAATGTTATATTATGATGGAAAAGATGCTGTGGTAAAACTTGAAAAACAAACATAATGATAACTACATGCTTTAACATGTTCCTGCTGGCTTGAACCACAGGTGGCGTGTGCATGACTGTCCCATTGGGCCACCTGTATCCCCTGGTGGAACCATCTGTCCCTTGCTGCCCGATGGGATGGTCATGCACGTACCATCCGTGGTTCAAGCTGCCCGGCAGTGAGACATGAATTACCGCCCCATTGTGAACGTGTTAAATGTGTTTTCCAGCAGCAGCTCTTCTCAAATACAAAGCTACCCATTCAGCATAAGTTTTGGGGAATGCCAGGCATGAGCGAGGCGTGTGCCCTACCTGAATTGCTGCACATGGGTACAGTGTCTTTCTGGGCTATGGGCAGCCGTCACAATGGTATCCACAGAAATGAGCTTTGGCGGTGTCTGTTCACTATCTTCCCTGCATCTGGAGCATACGAAACACTGCCCACCAGACTTCAAAAGCTGGGCGTCATCTTGGTTATCTCTTCTAGGAGCCTGGCTTATCCCTCTCCCCCAGTCTGTGACATCAAAGACTTGGTTTCATTGCATGATCATCAGCCGCTGTGTCTGTCAGCCTGGCTGCCCTTTGGAAATGCTTGGAAACAGTGATGACTCAGTGTTACTCTGAGGAGCGCCTGACCCACCCTTTCTCCTCTGCCTGGCTTAGCCCAGCAGGACCTGGCTCTGATGGGAGCAAGGCCGGGGGCCTCTGGTGTGGACATGGGGCTTGCCTGGGTCTGCTCTGCGGAACTGTGGGGCTGTGTTCTGCTTGCCTATAGCAACAGATTTCTCAGCCTAGGCCTCAAAGAGGGGTGGTTTATCTGCATTTATTTGTTAGGTTACTTATAATGGTTTTCACTGAGTGGAGAATAAAACTGTACTCTTTTTCTGGAGCTGACAGAGCATGACCTGGAAGGATCAGCTTTGATTCTGATCTTCTTTATCCTCATCCGTGTATCGGAGTTGCATGGAGATACAGATCTTTCAGGTTCTTGGATGAGACTATTTCTGTTAGTTCTGCTTCCCTGATGTTCCTTCTCCAAATATATTTGTTCTCCTAAAATGATGTAAATATTAATATGTATGCAGGCTTTTAAAACTAAGGAAATTAGCTGATTTGTTGTTTTTTGAGACAGGGTCTCACTATGTAGTTCAGAGTGGCCTTGAACTTGCTTGTGTAGCTCAGACTAGCCTCAAGCTCATGGAGATCCTCCTGCCTCAGTCTCTCGAGTGCTGAGATTACAGCTGTGCACTATCAAACCTGGTATTAGCTGAATTTCTTGATAGACAAAAACAAATAAATAAATCAACAAAAGGTCATCACTCTGATTGTGTCACGTCACCATGGTATTCATGCTGGAAGCCTGGAGCCTGTGTGGCAGCTACCTGAGCTCACAGTTCTTGCCTCCGTCCTTCTACATCATGCCACAGATACGTGGCTTCAGCCTCATTTGGATCCTGGTACTGTGCTTACAGACCCAGACCCTTAAATGAAAACCCTGGCTTCGTAAATCTGTTTTGTTTTCCTGCTTTTAGTTTAAATGTAGTCGAACCCAGAGTTTATGTCCATTTAGCTGAGCTTTTCAATAGTAAGAGCTATTTTATAAGGCAGCCGAAGTGAAAGTTATCAGCAAAGCTGGGTAATGTAAAGTATTTATGAATGAAAGTGCAAAAACCAATCTGGGGGGGTGTGTAAAAAGTGGGGCTCTGCGCAGGCAAAACTGCTGTGACTTTGGCCTGCTTTGCAGTAAAGCATAATTCATGCTGCTGTTAGCCCTTAAAACAGGAAATAATATACCCATTTAACTTAATCACAATTTATATTACATGTGCATATTTCTAAACAAATGTTGTAGATGGAGAGTTTGGTAGCAATAATATTTATGAATTACACTTTTAGTTAGCAAAGGAAATGTGTGACCTCTTACATTTGGTTTGACATTTGAATTTGGTGTTCAGTGTATTTGACAGGCATGATGGATTCTCATTAGTCCAATGTATAAACAGGAAATGCTTCCTTGGTGAACAGTTATTAGTGTAGGACATCCCTGAGTTTGAGTGTTCAGTTGCTTATTCTGATCCAGAACATGAGACATTTATTTCATTTCTCTCTTTAAAGAAGTAAAAGCAAAGCGTCAATTTTGTTCAGAAAAACCTGAGCAGTAGATGAAGTCTGAGCTTTGAAAAATAGAAAATAGTAGACGAGTTGGTAGCAGCACAGCTGCTGCAGAAGGCAGAGGAAAGGAGCAACTTTGGATGCAGACAGCCCCCACATGGACTCGCAGATGCCTGCCTTAATTTCCAAGTCAGATAACCCACAAGAATTAGAACAGGACGTGGGGGCAGATTGGAGTAAGCGCACACTTAACCTTTACCCACAGTGGATTAAAGTGCTTCGTGCAAAACGGGGATTAGGATGTATTTGCAACCTAGCTCAAGGCTGCAGTTTTGTTTTGCATTCAGTGCTAACTTGGTGCTCAGCGAAAGTAGCCCTCAATAGGGGCTGGAGTGCGAGAATGTCAAAAGTGTCTGGCTTCTCGCGGGAATGAAGAGAAATTAGGCCAGTCCACCAGCCGCCCACTGTGCGCCAGGGCCTGTGCCCAGCCCCTACTGAGTAATGCTTACAATCTAATTAGAAGTCAGTGAGAAACCTGGGAAGTGAAGCTGGCAGGCCCTTCATCTGAATTTCAGGTCTTCAGAGAGGGAAAGTAGCGTTTTTATCATTGGAGGTCAAAGTTTAAATTTAGTTTATATCAGATTACCAAAATATACTTTTGGTAAGGTTAGATTCTCATGCTCAGAGAGAATGGGACGGTAATGAAAGCAAACAGGGTAAGAAATAATCTCATTACAGATGAACTCTTCCCTGGAGACCCAAACATTTGGGAACCATAATAACGCCATCCTGGCAAGAAGATAAAGGCTGAGCAGTGGCAGCTGAGAAGGAATCACGCAAACTACCCTCAGCTCCTCTGGGCACGAAACTATGATTTTTTTAAAAGCAAAGATTTTAAAGTGAGGGGAGTGAGCCAGTCCCTTGGGATTCTGGCAGAAGCAAGGATTGCTCTAGAAAAAAAGGCGTGGTCACTCCTGTGGGTCCTGGGAAGGAAGCTGGGGTCCTAGGTGAGGATGCCAGCTAGGAGTCCATAAGGGTAGGGACTGAGGGCTGAGTGGATACTCAGTAGCTGGGTGTGGAGCTAAAATGAATTACTGAGGAGTTGCATTGGAAGAGCCTTGGGAGATGGCATCTGTCCCGCCTAGGTGCTTTTAGGATAGTGACTCAATAGAGGCTGAGCAGGACAAAGCGAACCCCTCCAGCTGTAGACAGGAAAAGGGAAAGATGCTGGGGGCTTGATTCTCCTGGGAATTTGTGTGCGTTACACCAAGCTGCTTGCCCTCTTTCTGATAGGAATGAGCAATCTGAGGGCTGAGAAAAGGGACTGGCTGGAAGACACCTGATTCTCTTCAGAGCTGGCTTTGCTGTTCCTGAGCATTTTAGGAGTATGAGTCCCACCTAGACTTTCCTGGGCTTGAAACCTTTTTGATGAGGGGTGTGTCTGTGGGAAAACCACCCTCTGAAGCTCTCTTGTAGAAGTCGCATGTGACAGACTATTCGCTTGTAGTTCCAGTGAAAATAACATGAGAAGATCCTTTCTTCCTTCTCCAGTGGAAAATAATGGTCACATAATTCAAATGGTCCCTCAGTAATATTAGTGTGGGTTGCTGTATTCTCCTGGGCTCTCAAAAGAAGACAGTGTGTATCAGTCTTGTAACCCCCAAGCCTTACTCTCAAAGTGGCAATACTAGCTTGTCCACACAATACCCCTGTGTGTTATATGGGGTTATTCCACCTTTATTCTGTATTAAAGTGGGGAGCCAGAGACATCTACCATGAAGCCCAATTCTCTCAATAAATATTGCCTCAGCATAGGCTCCCTGAGCACCCACTCTAGGGTGGGACACAGAATGGTGAACCCGATGGGTGTAGTTGCTGCCCTTGGGGAGCTCAGGTTCTAGCTGGGAAGTCAGGGAGTGTGTGCTTTGGGTTGGGGTGACCTGGAGGTGGGTATAGATATAAGAGATGTTCTGAGTGACCTCAGAGGTGACTCTCAGAAGTCTGTGCTGCCAAGTAGGGCTTTAGCCTTTCCAGGAACTCACCTGGGGCTCGGCATTCTGGGCAGAGAGCAATGTGATTGTAAACCATTCCCTGGGGAACCCACCCACTGAAGGGAAAGCAAAAGTAGTGCTTCGCGGAGATCATATGTGCCAAGGTTCTTTCTACCCACACCACCTCCTAAAGAGCGGGGCGCTTGCCTGGAAGTACTCGGGAAGCATCCTTGTAAAACATACTGCATGATAGGGCCGGGGATCTAGCTCAGCGGCCTAAGCGCCTGCCCGGCAAGCACAAGGTTGTGAGTTCAAACCCCGGTGCTGCAAACAAAAACAAAAAACAACAAACTGCATGCTGAAACCTTTTCTAGACCCTTGATCTCTTGGTATGAGGCTCTGATGCCTTTTTGTTTGTGTGTTGCTCTATTTTTCTTTCAGTGTTTATTAGTAGGTGCTTGCAGCACATAATGGTTACATTCCTTGTGGGGAGTTGGTACATGTACATAATACATCTCAATTTCTTTCTTCATCTTCCTTTCTCCCTCCTTGCATATCTTAATCCTCTTCCCCTTGAAAACAATGTATCTCCCTACTTCCTGTTATCTAGCTTTTGTTTTGATCTTTATAATTTGTGTTGCTATCTCTTGCACTGGCTTGGTCCTCTGCTCATCTCATCCTTCCTATGGCAAAGTCTTGAAGCCTCTGCCAGAAGCCCTTGCTGAACATGAGAGACTTTGTCTGGCTCTGCACCCTGTGGATTTCCTAACTGATCTCTAAGGGTGCCGTGTATTTTCCCTCCCCCACCCGTCTGTGAGCTCCCAAGGCGGGGGCTGTGCTATTCTCTGGCCCCTCAGTAGTGGCCATTGATTAACTTACTCCATAATATTTGTTAAACATGTCTCGAGGAGCTATAACCACTTCCCTTTTCTCAATAAAGTTTGGAGTTTGGAGTTATTAAAAACTTTCCTACATAAAAATATTGTAAAACTAATATATGTTTGCTATAAAATCCAAACAGTATAGAGGTATATAAAAACAGCCGACAGTTTGTAGGACCACCTTCTGCTCTGAGGTAACCAGCACCGATGATACAGAGTGATTCCACCTGTAGTTTTCTGCATGCACAAATTTAAGTAAAAATGTATTCACACAGAGAGGGATTTTATCCTTTCCCTTTGTGAAAAATTGCATGGCTCATACTAAATACATAATATCTTGACACTGATTTTTGATGAATACCACATCATAGTATTATGCTAGCCAGCGAATTTGCTGAAAAATGCCTTCTCTATCAGGGACGTGGGCGAATTCACACCTTTTGACACATGAATAACTTTTTAAAATTACTGAAGTTTATAAAAGAATAGAGGAAATAGACTTACTAATAAAACAAATGTTAAAGGACAATGAATTACTCATTAATATATGAGTAATTGAAAATGAAACAATATACCATAACCTTTTATATTAGTAAATATAAATTGTTATTTTCTCCCTAATAGCTGCATAATTCATATTCAGTGATATAAACATTGCATAGTTTATTTATCACTAACTGATGAATATTCCTTTGATTTTTGCTTTTTTGCCCTAGCAAAAAATGCTGATAATAAGCATGCTTGTGGCTGTGGCTTATAGTATATATTCCTACAAGTAAAATCACAAGTATTTTAAATTTTGATACATCTAGATATTTTCTAAAGGTTGTAGCAATTCATCGTACCTTAACATTGAATGAGAGCTTATATTTCCCCATATCCTTATCAGCATTAATTATTCACTTAGTTTTGTCAGTCATATGGTTTAAATTTGTTATTTTATGCTTCCCTAACTACAGTGAAAATCTCTTTATTGTTTATCAACAGCTTAAATTTCCTCTTCCTTAAATTGCATTTTCATAGCTTTTGTCCATTTTTTTTCATATTAATTTGTACATATCCTTTCTTAAAGACAGCAGATAAACCCTTTGCCATATGTGTTGGACTTGTTTTTCTCTCATCTGTTGCCTTAATTTTGTGTGTTACAAGTCTGGTTTCCTAAACATTTAGGGCTAATTAAAATTTTAAAATATTAAAACATTCTTTTTATGATTTTTGGTTTTTATGACTAGAGAATCCTTCCACATTATGAATCTATGCTTTCTCTTAAATTTTTTTCTGATATTTTTCACTTAGATTGGTAGTCCACAGGGAAGTTATTCCCATATATGGTATGCAGAAGGGTCTAGCTTTATTTAATTGATGGTGTTGGACTATCTGTAGAAGAAGGGGGGGAACCAAACCAAACCAAACATCCTTTTCCACTGACTACACCTGTGTTATATATGGAGTCACGCTACTCGTATGACATGTGAGATTCCCAGACTTTGCTTTTAAAACTTCACCTTTGGGGTGGAAGACAGTACCACTGTGCTGATGACATACAGGGTATGACTATGAGACTGGCTCCCTGTGGAAGCCAGTGTCTCTTTGCTTGATATTTAGCTATCAACATAGGAAGGGGAGGGTTTGGATTACATGTTCTCCAACTCAGGCCTATGTCCAAGTTCTCAGTGCAGCAAATATCCCTTCTTTTAGCTTAAAAAAAATTAAAGGCATCAAATTTTGAATTATGACCACCCCAGTTGGTGCCCTAAATCACCACCTTGTCCATGTTGGTGACCACAGAGCTCCGGTGCAAGAGGTCCTGGTCACAGGTACCCTTGTCCTCAGGAGGCTTGTGGGCAGTGTCTGTCTGGCTTTCTCTTCAGTATCTACTCCCAGCTGAGATTTTCTTTAGGCCAGGTTTCAGCCTGGAGCAAATTTTTTATGGCTGTGAGCTAATCCCCTAGCAAACCCTGCTTTATATAGAATCGCTGACACAGTGCTAGCTCTGGTGATTCAACAGGGGCTGCGGGCTATTTATGGCTCCCTGATGCCTGTAGGGGATAATTCTCATTTAAGAGGTTGGGTTTCTGTTGGGACAGGGATCCCCCTCTTCTCCCCATGGGACCGTGGAACCTCTTGCCCAAGACCTGAGCGAGTAGGAGGCTCCGTTTGGGGAGGGCCTGCCACGGAGCCAGCTTGACCTGCAGTAAGTTACACCCAAGGTGGGCTTTTCATCCCAGGATTGTGAGGGCCTTAGAAACAAATAAATATTTTCATCTCCTATTTTGCCTCTGGGCAACAGGCCCAAAAAGCATCTTGATTCTTCTCAGCGAAACTTGGGAGAAAAGCTCAGGATGACTTAATTCCCTTTTCCTCTCCCCCATCTGCACTTCTTTGTAGTGAGGACCCGGAGCAGGGGTCCCAAGCAGCCACTGTTTGTGGCTGTGAGCCAGGCAGACCCGGACCCCAGGCCTCTGTGCAGGGCAGGAGCATGACAGATGCCTTTGGAGACTTTCCTGCCCCTCCCCGGTGTGCTCAGCCTCCAGACAGGGGGCTGACAGACACAGGATGGGTTTGGGGCCAGCAAGAGGCAGCTGGTTCCTAGATTCTGCTTCCTTTCCGCTGTCAGCCTTTCCTTAAGCAGCCGGAACCCTCTAGCATTCACCGTGTTTCCACTGCTCTTGACTTTCTCCTCTTCTGGGGGTGGGCCGAGGTAGACTGGAGACAGAGTCAAAATGCTAAATAGGCATAGCATAAAATAGGTGATAAATAGGCATAGCATAAAAGTTAGCATTTTACTGGTTTTAAGG
>RJWT010035228.1:0-13506 GCA_004365215.1 Cuniculus paca
TAGACTAAAACCTCCATAACTATAAAAAATAAACCTCTCCTTCCTTCACTTTGGGCATCAGGTATTTTGTCTCAACAATGAGAAAAAAATAACCAAGACAGAAGTTGGTACCAGGAGTGGGGTCGTTGCTGTGACTGTACCTGACCATGTGGTTCAAGAGCCTTTGGGAATGGCTTGTGAGAAGAGTTTGGAAAGTTTCGGAGATGTTGCCTGAAAGAGTAGAGCAGGACCAGCTTAGGCTGTTCTGCATGGGAAAATTTGATCAGAGCTCAGCAGATCAGAAGGCTGATAGAGAGCCTGCTGGTAAAGACCAGGCTTGGGAGGGTTCTGCTAGAAAAGAGGACTGCACTGGTTGTTGGATTCCAGACAATGTGTGCTATGGCTTGGCAGAAAGTTTGTCTGCATTTTGTTTCTGTCCAGAGACTTTGCCTAAAACTGAGATTAAGGGAGATGGCTTGATTAATTTGACAAAAGAAGTTTCAAGACAGTCAAATGTTGAGACAGTGGCATAGCTATTGTTGGCAGCTTTTAGCCAGATTTATGTTGTGAATCAAGAGCAAAGAGCCCAGCATGGTGATTTAAAACATTGAGTCTGGTCAAAAAATTGTGGACTGTAAAGATAAAGCTAAAACCTCAATTGCTGAGAAAAAATAAAAAAATAAAAAAAGATAGCCTGGAGCCATCCTGGAAAGCAGTGGGTCTCCACCCTTTGCAGCCTCAAAACTACAAAAGTGAAAGACTGCTGGGGGAGAAAGCTGCAGAGCGCCACATTCCAGAATGGCTGCAGAGGCCACACAAATTTCCAAAATGGCGATGACACAGAAAATCTGTTCCTTGCAATCAGGTTCAGAGTGCCCAGCAATCCAGGCACTTGACCCCTATGGCCAAAAAAGAAAAAAGCCTGACTACTGTTCCAGCTGGTAGCAGACCTTAGCAACATCCACGTGTTCTGGTTTTAAACACATAAAAAATACACGAGTTCTAAAGTTAAAAAAGCTTCTGCCACGATTTCAGAGGGCCTGAGAGGTCAAACATTGTGCCCCTAAAAAAACAATATATAAAGCTATACAATAAAAAACCCGAAAGTTTAAAAACGCCAAAAACATAAATCATCTAAAACAAACAAACAAAAACAACAAAATAACAAAAATTAAACAGACTAAGCCTTAAAAAAAAGCCATAAAAACTAAAACCTCTAAAAGTGCCATGGGGTGGAGCCACACAAGCCCTTTGGAGCCCACGATTTGCCACAGATTACTTCAAATGCTAAACAAATACAGCTACAAAAATTAACATTTGCCCTGCTAGATTTTAGACTTACTTTGGTTCCAATGCTTTTATTCCCCTTCGTAACTTTTAAAATAATAATGTCTATCTTGTGCCATTGCATGTTAAAAGTGTTTAACTTTGTTTTCATTTGTACAAGAGCTTACAGCTAAGGTTTGCCTTAAACCTTAAAAAAACCTTAAAATTTAGACTTTTCAACAATGGTAAAACTGTTAATATTTTAACAACTCTTAAGAGATAAACTGAATGTCTTTTATATAAGAGATGTAAGTCTTTAAGGGGCCAAAGATAAAATGTTATGGTTTGTATCTAGGTGGCCCCCCCAAGCCTCATGTAGTCAAGGAAGCGATTGAATCTAGCATTAGGGATTGATTTGTTGTCTAGTGCTGAGATTGGCAGTGTGAGTTTTGCACTTGCCCAGGGGTGGAACCAACATACAATGTAAGGTCAAAAAAACTGCATTTTTTCCCTTTTTTGTGTGGTTCTCTGTTGCTGCTTGCAGCCGCCATAAACAGCTGCCCCTCAGCCACGCCACCCTGTCTTAAAACCAGCTAAACATAAACTAAAACTTCCATAACTATAAAAAATAAACTTCTCCTTCCTTTGAGCCTCAGATATTTTGTCTCAACAACAATGAAAAAAAACATAACCAAGACACTACCCTTGGTGGAAGTTTACATCTAAACAGATTAAAAGCAGGAGTCTGCAAAAGACATTCAGTTACAGACACATTGTGTTTGACCTACACATTTTTAACATAAAAAAAAGTCAATGTGCAAAGATCACGAGAGATTGAAGGGAAAAGTCCGCTTTATTTTTATTTTAAAGAGAAAAAACACAGAAAAGAAAAACAAAAGAGTCAAACAACAACTATGACAACAAAAAACCCAAACCAATAACGATATGGGCGCGCTTTCAAAACAAGATGATAGGAATTTAACAAAGGTTGTTACATTGCATATTATTGTCTTCAGAAGAGTTGCTTAGATTACCAAATATGGACATGCAAAGTTGATCCAACCCTATGAGTATTAACTATTCTTTTCCATGAACTAATAGTATCAGTAGCATAGTCATCTTGGCCATCTTATGTGTGTGTGTGTGTGTATATATATATATATATATATATATATATATTTTTTTTTTTTTTTTTTATATCTTTCCTTTTCCCTTCCTTCTTTTCTCCTCTCCCCTCTCCCAGCCGCCCCTTCCCCCGACAGTCTCTTACTCTTACGCAGTATCTATTGTAGACCTTGGATCCTATTTGCTTTTTCAGTTTCTTACACTAGGGAGACAATATGACGTTTACACATGTGAGTCCGATTTATTTCACTTACGAGTGCGGTCTCAAGTCGCATCCATTTACCTAGAAAAGCCTCAAGTTCGGTTTTTAAAAATCTGATTAGGAGGCACCGAGCAGCCGGCTGGAGGCCGTTGGCACCGCGTCCCCGCCGGAGCGCGCACCTCTGGGGCAGGGGCGAACCTAAGTCACAGGCAGGTCGCGTGGACTCCCGCGAGGGTGGCGGAGCACACGGGTCCCCGCCCACTTCCAGGGCAGGTGGGCGGCAAGAAGACGCGCGGAAAAGTTGGGGCGCGAGCCAGCAGGCCCGGGGCTCCAGACGCGCTCTCCAGGGGTGCGGAGCCGCGCGGGCCACGACCCCGCCCCGCCCCAGCGAGCCCGGCGGTCGGAGGAGAAAGGCGGCGGAGCGGAGCCGCGGAGGGCCGTCCCGTCGGGCCCTGTGCAACTTGCGACCCACGAGGTCGGCCCGCCGCCCCCCAAGCCGACTCACAAGGGGTCGCCGCAGGGAGCCCCGCCCCGGCCCGGGAGGCCCCGCCCCGCCCCGCCCCGGCCCGGGAGGCCCCGCCCACGGCCCTCTCCACCGCCCTCTCCGCGGCGCGGCCCGGCCCGGTGGGACGCTCGGAGGGCGCCGCCTGGGGGCGCCGCCGCCCGCAGCTCTGCCGCCCCGCTCCTCCGCCCCGGCCGGGAGCCGCCGCCTCCCCGGGGCTGCGCTCGCGCCCCGGACCCCACCGGACCCGCAGCGCAGCGCAGCGCCGCGCACGAGGCCGAGCAGCCCCGCGCCCCTGGCCGCCGGCGGGCCGGGCAGGTAGGTGCCTTCCCGGTCTCCTGAGCTCTCCCCGGACGGAGCAAGGTTCTGAGCGCCGGGGCAGGTGTGAGGGGGGACCGGGACGAGGGAAGCAGGGACGTTACCGCGTGCTCTGCGCGCTGTCGGGGAGCCAGGAAGTTAAAGATGAAGAGAAGTGAGACAAAGGCAGGTAGGTGGTCCCCATAGCGCAACCAGATGCGGGCCGAGACCGTCCTGATTCCTTGGCGCCCTGCTCGGTCCCCCAAACTAGTACCCACTGGGGCGCAGACGTGGACTTCAGTAAGTATCTGCTGGTTCTAGAAAGTGCAGGTGTTTCTGCTTGTTTCTCAATCCAGCTTTAAAACAAGCAAGAAACTGCTTTTAATGGTTGGCTTCATTTCCACCAGAATCCCCTCCTTTCTCCCTGTCCCAAGGCTAAAGAAGCTAAATAGTTTTACTCAGAAAAGTAAAATGTGTTGTATTCACACAGTGGAGTGCTATACTGCACTTAAAAAGCAGGCATTAGAGCTGTAAAAATGAGCATGCCTATACCCAGACCTCAGAAATATGATGGTAAAATAGCCCAGCAAGATGCAAAATATACCTACTTAATGATACCATATTTTATTTTATTTATATTTACATGTCTATTTAAAAACCCTGGCTATGTGTGTAAAACTGTTGCCAGTGGTGTGTAAAACACACACCCGGCTCGTGATGGTGGGTATCTTTGCGAGTGTGAAAGGGGAATCAATTTCACATGAGCGCTAATGTGAAATAATGCTTTCCTATCATTTGCCTTATCTAAAAATGGTGACGCCAAGTCAAATACTACAAAGTTATTAACTGAGAGTGTTTAACTTGGGTGTTTTCATATTTTCCTTCTTTCTTGTGTTTCGGTTTCTCAGTTTACAAGTTGTTTTTCAAATGCCAAAATATGTTTTATGCATGTACATATCGTGACGAGGTAATCTAAACATTTTTGCGGGGAGTTGCAGCCTTCTTGCATCACACCCTGTGTTCTCCAAGTCTGAAGGCGATCCCTCTTGACCTGGGGTCCTCAGCGGCTCGGGAAGTTCACCTCCTGATGGAGTAAAGATGAAGTGTTAGGATCAGGAAACCTGTCGGCAGTTAACTAATGTGATCATTGCCTAGGTGAAGGTAGAATCTGAACAGTTCTGTGTTCCGGCAAGGAAAAAGTTCTCTTCCTTTTTTCTGTGTTTTGGATTTGCATTTCCAAGCATGGAGACTATTCTCATAATCCTTATCTTTTGCTGTGAATTTAGAATCAGGATATCAGAAAGTACAGTGAAATTGGCAAAGGAGAATAATACAGTTCTCCTGGGCTTTATTCAGCAAAATTGAAACAGTGTCTTCATGTTCATGATAGAAAAAGATTGATTTCTTTCTGGATGTGGGGAAATACTCTCTTATTTGGTTATCCAAATGGAGGGAAAAAGAGAAAGGCAGTTGTAAACTGCATTATATGTGTTGGGTGCAATGGATCAGATATCATTCCATCCACCCAGTCTTTCCATCTACCTGCCCCTCTCCTAAGTGGATTCCTTTTTATATATTTTCTTTCCATAAAAAGTCACTGATCTGTGGTTAACAAAGAATGAAACTCTGAAATGCAGCAAACTGAGGTGGTGTTCCTCCCTTTCTCCTTCTGATTGGACAACTTGCAAGGGCAATGCCCAGGACATCTTATGTTACAAGGAGATAGGCTGCATGAGAAAAGCCTAAGGTGTGAAGAAAAATACAAGAAAGGCGGGACTGGTGTGGTGTGAAAGCTGCATGTACTCAGATGTTGGTAGCTCAAGTCTGTAGTGTTAACAAGCACAATTCTTTACAATTAATTTTTCTTTAGGGCCAGTTCTCTTTTTCTAGTACTATCAGTGTTTATGTCTATACACTAGTCTCCACTTTTTCTAGATTCTAAATGCCATAATAAAACAAAAGGATGCCTTTTCTCTTCTTAACCCTCAGTAAAACACAAAGGGCATCCACTTGCTTCTTAATTTCCATTTCTGCTGGAGTTCAAAGCCTTTTGATTTTTTAGCCTAGGAAGACAGTTGGTGTTTCCTGTCTGCCTTCCTCTCAACAATCCCACCGAGCTTCCTTTAGCCACCTGTTACTACCTGCCTGACTCCTCCCCTCTCCCAGCTGTTTAATTGGTTGCTTCCTAATTGCTGACTCTTTCTTTGCTCCATTTAATGATTCTTTTTAAAGTCCATAAGGCACTTTGCCAGCAGTTGGCTTTTAGTTGAAAAGTAGCA
Source organism: Cuniculus paca (assembly GCA_004365215.1). Lineage (NCBI taxonomy): Eukaryota > Metazoa > Chordata > Mammalia > Rodentia > Cuniculidae > Cuniculus > Cuniculus paca. Next base: position 5,651 of record RJWT010035228.1, read on the forward strand.
TTTCCTTAATGAGTCTGCCTTCCAAATGAAAACTTTATTTACATTTTCCTAATGGGAAAGTGCACTTGCACAGGGGCTTCCCAAGTGTTTTTTTTTTTTTTTTCAATCACTTATCTACAATCCATGCTGACTTGCACACTTTCTGCAATTCTGCCTACAGTCTACATTTCCTTCAGGTGTAAATCCAAGAAGAAAAAAAAAATCAATAACAGGTGTCAGTAATTAAAAATTATATACAGTGAGAAAATAGTGTTATTATCAAAAATAGCAGTAGCTAACATCTAGTTTGTGCATATTATGTACCAGGCATTGTGTTACTTGTCCCATTAGCTATGTCCATGAGCATTTGTCCCAAGTGGTATAGCTGAGCTCAATTTTAAAATATTATTGTATAAATTTGGATGTCCACCCTAGTCATAGACCTGAAGGGCTGATGCCTTGGTCCCATGTTTCTGCTTGGCAACAATGTCTTGATGTTAGAGCAATTACCTCCTTTAATTAAGCCAGCGTCCCCATTGTCCTCACAGTGCACTAATGTCAGGTACTTGGTCTGGTTCATGTACTTGTGTGAACTACCTGGCAGTTACAGGCATTTGAGCTTGTGATTTCTGAGGGAGACCAGAGGTTAAGATACTGTTCCAAGCCACAATCAGTATCCATTTAGGACGGGAACCCAGATTGATGTCTCTTTCCAATTTCAGGGGAAGTAAGAATTTTTAACATTATATTTTAAAAGGGAACAAAGCCACTTAAGGTATTTTGTCTCTCAGATACCTCATTTAATTTGGGCTTTAGGTGGTCAACAATTATTAAACACTTATGCTGTGAAAATACTTTATGGGTTAAATATGTTTATCTATCTATATTTGTGTAACAATGCACAAAGACTATATATATTCATATAATATACACATAAATACAATGTGACATAAGGAGTTATGTCATATATAATATACATACCATACATTTACAGAGTTAAATGTACTGTATTTGTATTACATTAAACTCTTCTTTGGGGTAAGAACCATTATCATCTCCAAGTTGAGGGGAAGGAAAAATAGAAATATCTAGAGAAATGCACCTGCTTGCTGGTGTGGTAGATCCCAGACCAGAGCTTCCTCCTTTAACAATATGGTACCTTCTGTGGCAGGGATGAAGGGCATGGCATATACAAAGGGTGATCAAAATATATGGTAAAATTTTAAAATAAAAACAGATGATTACAGTAAAAGGCACACTGCCATTTATTCCCCTTCAGAATACTCCCTCTGACTTTGAACACATCTCACATTGTTGCCATTTTCTGAAGCAGTTCTAGAAGTTCTCTTTTGTGAGACTTTATGTGGTATGATTAAAAAAAATTATACAGTGAGTGATGCTGCCAAGTGCCATGTAATGGGAAGCCAGGCTTGCAAAAACATTGTGTATGTCTTCATCCATCTTACTCAGTCTCTTGGTCAAAGTCAAAAGAACCAGGAAAGTTTAATATTTTTAATTCATTCAGGACATCAAGGCAGCCACAACAGTCCAACAAGGACAGGAAAGAGAACTTAGAACTACTTGAGAGAGAAGGAAAACAATGGGATAAATGTGTTCGAAGTGAGGAGTTGTATTTTGAGGGGGATTAATGGCAATGTGTCTTTTACTGTAATTTAAAAAAATTAAACATTCACCATTTTTTATCACATATTTATACTTTTATGGATACAGAAATTAAAATTGTTGGTCACACAACAAAAAAGTAAAATCTAAAATTGGTAGATTCTTTTTTCAAATATGTAAAGGTTACAAATATTTTAACTTTATGGTTAAATTAAGCATTGCTGATCTCATTTTAAACTTTTCCTCATACTTAGAAATATAATTTACTTCTGTCTGATTTTGTAAGTAGAGGTCTGCTACTGAAGAGACAGTTTATTCTGTCATTGCTTGTTGTGTTACTAGTTCTGAAATTGTAATTGTCAAGGGCAAAAATTTCTGTCTGTGATATAGATTAGGTTAATATTTCAGCCACGATCTGTATTCAGGGCATCTAGAGTATGTCATGTAATAAGGATATGGTTTCTTTTTTCCTTCCTAGATACCCAGCAAGTTTTCTGGACCTGTTTTGAGCAAAGATGAGTGCTTCTGCAAGAATAATGTAACTGGAGGGTCCAGGTCAGGACAGACTTGATCATGGGTGCCAGCTCTTCAAGCAAACAGCCAGTGTTTGATGAAAATGAGGATGGTAAGAAATGGGGCCAGTGGCCTATAAAAATGGAATTTTATGAAATTCAATTATAGGCTTTTAGTTTCATAAGTAAAATGCAAGAATGATGTATGGGCCCTTTAAAGAAAAAGATAGAAGTTGGAGAATAAGCTTAAGGACTTTGTAGGCTAATAGCTGAACTGTATCTTTCGCTTTCTTAATCTCAACTCTACCAGACTTCTCTTGTCCATATGGTGCTGTGGCTGGGTACATGGTGGAATGTTAATGATTCATCGATTCTCTACGCTGTTCCCTTGACAGCTGAATCCTTACTCCATTGCTATTTGTTATAGAAAGCTTCTTATAGGATGAAATTGCATGTGAATGATAATCAATAGTCATCATGTGATAGCATCAGGTTATATAAGGTTCTGTAATCTATGCTTCTGTGATCTAATTTCACGTTGCTGGGTCACATGAAAAAGAATCAGTTTTATTGAAGAGAAGGAAAACTTTCAAGGCCAGGTTCAGCATGACAAGAAAACAAAGGTGTAGTCCTCCCAACTCAACTGCCATCCTCCAGTGGAGTGTGCTGTAAGCTCCCTGGCCTCCCCAAATCACATTTTCTTCCTATTGTGAAAATGTGAGCAGCCTTGCAGTGTGTAGGTTAGGAGCTGATTTAGGTTGTCTAGAAAAAAGAAGGCCCCAGGTTCTGGATGATAAGTTGTTTGGACCTCCAAAAAGGAGCCTCCTGAGTAATTTCCAGGAGTTCTGCCAATTCGACCACAAAACGGAAAGAATGAACTGAAGTATAAGAGATCTAATGCCAGTCCTATTACAGCTATCTGTGAGGCTCAAGGTGCTTTATTCATTTTACCTTCAAATTGCTCATCAATAAAGTGAAGAGATAGGGTAACCTTGAAGGTCTCTTCCAACTCAGAAAGTTTATCATTGTGAGATTTTAAGTTTGCTGTGTAAAATTACATAACAGTTTCCAAGTCATCAAGGAAAGTTCATTGCATTAGAATGTAAGTTTGAGCGCTGAACCAGAAATCACAAGTAACAGTGACTTACACAAGATGGTTGTATTTTTCTTTTTCATGTAACTGTCCAGATATAAGTCATCCAGGATAGCCAGTGGTTCCAAAAGCCTAGAGTCTGCGGCATTGAGAGACTTGCTTTTTTGTATCTTCTCCCTTCTCTAGAGAGGTACTCTTGTCCTCATGCTGCAGGAGAGCTCATTACCACACCCAAATGCTTACCATTGAAGAAGGGGGTGGGGAGCTGTATACATTCCTTTTAAGCCTTTGATCTATCTTGTCATGATCATTCACATGCACATACCTAGTTACAAAGGTGACTAGGTAATTTAGTTTGTTATCTTGGGTGACTGTGAACTTTATAAAAATAAGTTCTCTTTATTAGAGAGAGAGAATTAGCAGTTTGGCATGGTTGGGAAATAACTAAATTTGCTATGGCAGAAGGACATAGTCTTTGACTATTTGGATGGAGGCAATTAGTAGCAAAATGTAGTACTATCAGGATGATTTGTTCTAAGGTACCTGCAATCAAATTAGAGGTCTAGTCTCACTACCTGCATAAAATGCACCCTATGAAATTACATAGCTGGAAACATCTGAAGAAAAACTTTTCCATCACTATTTTTGTTGCCTTGATTTGTTTAAGTAGTAAAATAGTAAAAGCAAGGATCTAGAGAAGAGCGACGTTATATAAATTTCATTGCTAAAAATGAAAAGACAAGCTGACTTGATTTTCATTCATTTGTCTCTCTGTACTCCTATAGATTCAGAATTAAGGGTTGCACCAGGCAGGTCTGTCTAGGCAGCTTGAGAAAGTGTGGCCAGCTTCAGGCTTGTAATTTTCTAGGGATAGATATCATTTGATGGTGCTACCTTAGCATTATCATTGAAAACATGGTCAGTCCTTCTCCTGAGGTATCCAAGAAAGCTATACATCCAACAGGTAGTGGCAGCTGAAAAGTAAGATAACACTTTACAGCTGCCTTTCAAAGAAATCTAAGAAACAAAAAACAAAAACCAAAAACAAAAACAAAAAAAAACACCTAGATTGAAGGAGAGTTAGATTTTAAAACAAGCAGGACTTTCTTTATATACTCTAGTTTGCTTCCTTCAGTTGTCCAACTCCCAACCCAATGAAAGAACCTATTACAACTTCCATAAAAGGAAAAGGTAAGCATAGTAAATCCATGCTTCTCAGGAACAAGACTTTGAGTCCACTTACATACACAACTGCAAAGCAAAAGAAATAAAAGAGCAAGTTCACCTACTATGAGCCTGCCACATTGCTGGACATGAAGAATAGAGACGGAAGCAATATGGTCCTTGCTCTGTCCTTGTGAAACCCATGTTCTAATTGTGAAGGCACACAATAAACAAATACCCAAATAGCTAAACAAGACGACTTCGGAGTATGCTAAAGTGCCACCAAGGACAGTATTCAGTGATCTACTGGAGAGCAATAGAGTGATGGTTGGGCTTTTCAGAGAGATGACATTTGAGCTGAAGCCTGCAGAATCAGAAGCTGGCTGTGCAATAAGATGAGAATAATTGAAGCACAGGAAGAAGGAAGTCCACAGTTCAAATAATGACAAGGTTGGGAAAAATAGTTTCCTACCTCATAAACTTCTCTGATGAATGTGATTTGTCAAAGGAACTGGCTTTAGTTTCCTTATTAACTTGTTTATAAGATCCTTGAATTTTGAAGAGTCACTTTGGCGGACTTACTTTACTTTTTTTTTATATTTTTTTAATTTTATTTAGTTAACCCCATAAAGTTTGCTGTGGACTGAGCACAGTGTAAAGTTTTACCAAGCTCAGTGTAAAATTGAGCTGTGAAACATCTGATGGGGGCACAGGTCTAAAAGCACTGACTAAGCAAAGAACGCTAAGCCTATATCATTTTTGTTGTTCATATTTTTGCATAAATAATAAAACTGGGCCAGAATCTAGGGCACTAAAATGAGCCAAATTAATTATTTTTAAAACATTGCAATAAGAGAACCGCAATATGTGGCAAAAAGTATTTTGTGCTCTCTCCAAGTTGTTTGATAATCCTAATGTGTAGATTTGAGAAGAATATTTAACCAATTTTCCTAAGTACTATTTCAAGAGTTCTTTCTTATGGGAAAATATTTTTGATCACTTTTAAGGTTATTAAGGATTACGATAAGGTATTATTGAATGTCCCTTGACACAAACTGTTCTTCCTGAAGTTCATCCTGACATCTATATTCCAGGCTATTCCATCTGGTATCTGACCTTGAGAGTCATTCTGTCATTACTTATGTTGATCTTCAGTGAAAACAAAGTATGAAGTTTGTGATGCTGGTGAAGAGAGTAAGGTTTGCTTATCTGGATACTTTTTAATCATCTTTTACCAATCAGAATAAAAGCGATATTTTTGTAGTTTGAACTTTTAGTGTTAATAAAAAACTAACTCCTGTTTATTTCTTTAATTATGGTAAAATCGATGTTACAAAATGTACCATTTTAAGTGTCCATTTCCCTGGCACTCAGTACATTCATATTGTTATGCATCCATCATCACCACCCATTCCTAGAACATTTTCATCCTTCTAAGTTGAAACTTTACTCACTCATTCATAAATTTCCCATTTTCCAGTATTAGTTCCTAGCAACCACTATTCCAACTTTCTATCTCTATGACTTTGACTATTCTAAGAACCTTGCATAAACAGAGTCATATAAAATTTGTCCTTGTATTACTGCTTACTTCATTTGGCATATTTTCAAGATTTGCACTTGTTGTGTCATGTGTTAGAATTCTTTTTTGTGGCCAAATAGTAATCCATTGTATGTATATATCGTATTTTGTTATCCTCTTATCAGTTAAAAATGATTGTTTCTAGTGTTTGGTTACTATGAATCAGGCTGCTGTAAATTTTGATGTACAAATCTCTACAGAAATCCTGTGGAGTAGCTAGATATAGAATTACTGAATTATATGGTAATTTTTGTTTAATTTTTTGAATAGCCACCATACTGATTTTTGCATAATTACATTATATGTTCTAATTAGGGTTGAGGAATGGGCTAAGAGTATGAGCTCTGTTAGTAAGAAAATAGACCCAGGATCAAATCTCTGCTATGCCACATATTATTGATCTGTATATTTTTAAGAAAAAACTCAAAAGAGGAAATAGCTTTATCAATGACTATCGGACACTAGAGTCCATTTGACTAATTGTAAATTGTTCTAAAGGGACTTGAAATACAATTTTAAAAGTCTCCAAACCTAAACTATTACTAGTGAATTAATTTGAAACAAAAGCCTGTATTAGGCAAGTTATTAAGTCTTTAAGCCTCAATTTTTTCATCTGTAAAATACAAACAGTCATTGAACATACTTAATTAGATAATTGTGATGATTAAAATAGCACACATAATTTACTTAGCAAGTGTCTCACATAAAGTAACTACCAAATTCATGCTAATTAATAGTATTTATAAGCATCAGAGTTTCTTAGAGTGAACTCTGAAGTATTTCCCAGTTGTGAAAGAAACAGAATTGGTTAAATGTAACTCAGTAGATGCCATAGTCAATATGACTTACACATGATTCTTTCAATTGAATTGTATTAACAGAAGAACAAATTCTATAGATTCTGTTAAAAACCTACAGATTTTTTGGAAAGAATTAAGTTCTTGAACTGAGGTACCACTGTATAAACCCCTTTAAAAGAAGTCAGGTTACCGACAGCGCAAAAACACTGTCTTACTTGGTTTTTCTTTTGTCTCCCCTGTTGATTGTGTTGTCATTTAAGACAAAACCAAGGATAAAAATCAATGATTTGTAGGTAAATGGATGCAATTTGAGACCATACTCATAAGTGAAATAAATCAGACTCTCATGTGTAAATACCATATTGTCGCCTAGTGTAAAAAATTGAAAGAGTAAATATCTAAAATATACAGTAGATATCGTGAAAATGAAAGGAAAAGAAAGCGCTTGAAGGGAAAGAACAACTGGGATAGGGGAAAGGAGAAAAGAGAGAAGGGAAAAATTGCATATATATGTGTGTGTGTATATATATATATGTATATATATATATATGTATATATATATGTATATATGTATATATATATATATATATACACACACACAGACAAGATAGATAACTATACTACTAATCTCTGTCAGTTCATCAAAGAGAATAGTTTGTGCTTTCATTGTTTGATTGATCATTTTTTTAGTCCTAAATCTTGTAATCTGAGCAACTACTTTGAAGATAACAATATGCAATATATTAACCAGTGTTAATCCTCTATTATTTTGTTTTGAAATTCTTTTTTTTTTTTTTTTGCGGCACCAGGGATTGAACTCATGACCTTGCGCTTGCCAGGCAGGTGCTTAGACTGCTGAGCTAGATCCCCAGCCCTGTTTTTGAGACAGGGTCTCACTATGCCGTTCAGGCTGGCCTTGAGCTCACTTTGTAGCCTAGGCTGGTCTTGAACTCACAACGATCCGCCTGTCCCAGCCTCCCTAGTGCTGGGATTAAAGGCGTGAGCCACCATGCCCGCTGTTTTGAAATTCTTTACCATCATTTTAATTCTTTTTTTATTGTTGCTGTTTTGTTTTTAAAATTAAAAAAAAATCAATGATATCT
>RJWT010035229.1:0-13497 GCA_004365215.1 Cuniculus paca
AATTCCTCTTTTCCTTTTGCACAATTTCTTCCCATTTCACAATATCTCTTGTACATTTTGGTCCTTATTTTTTCAGTTTCTAACACAAATGGAGACAATACAATGTTTACATGTGAGTGATTTATTTTTACTTATGAGTATGGTCTCAAGTTTTTGCCAGTACCATGATGATTTTATCATAGTACTTCTGGAGTAGAATTTCAAGTTGGGGATTGTGATGCCCCCTGTCTTGCCTTTTTTGCCCAGCATTGTCTTTGCTATCCTAGGTCTCTTCTGGTTCCAGATAAACTTTAGGAACGTTTTCTCTAGTTCTGTGTTATATTGGTATTTTTCTAGAAGACATAACAAAGTAACCAATCTCCTATAAATGTCTCATTTATCCTTCTTTATGGCTGTGTAGTGCACCATTGTGTGTAAAGACCACATCTTTTTTATTCATTCCTTGGTTGATGAGCGTTTGAGTTGCTTCCAAGAGTTAGCTATTACAAGTTGTGCTGCTATAAACATAGGTGCGGATATATCATTGTGGTATGATGTTTTTAATTATTCTGAGAAGATTCCCATAAGAGGAGTAGCTGGGTTGAATGGGATCTTTCTTATCCTAGTTTTTTTTTAAGGAATCTCCACAATGATTTCTATAGTGGTTGCGCCCATATACACTCCTATCAACAGTTAAGGGTTCCTTTTCCCCCACATTCCCTCCAGCATTTACTGGTTGATTTTTTTCATGATAGCTATTCTTTCTGGAGTGACATGGAATCTCAGTGTTGTTTTAATTTCCATAAATGATGAGTGATGTTGAACATTTTTTCATATATTTGTCATTTGTATTTCTTCATCTCAAAAGTGGGTATTCATCTCAGATGCCCATTTTTGTATTGAGTCTTTAAATTTGTGTGGCTGAATTTTTTTCAACTCTTTATATGTTCTAGATAGATGTTCTTTGTGGGGGACAAGTGGATATAATTTTTTCCCACTCTGTGGGTTGTCTTTTTACTCTGCTTATGATTTCTTTTGCTGCGCTTTTTAATTTTTAATAAGTTTTTTAATAAGATTAGATCCCACTCATTGAGTCTTTGTAGTATTTCCCATGCAATGCAGGTTTTGTTCATGAAGTCTCTGCCTACCCCATGTCTTCAAGATCTCTACCTATTCTCTCTGCAAGCAGAATTAGTGTTTGTTAATATTTGTATCTTTGATCCATTTTGATTTTAATTTAGTGTACAATGATAGACTTGGGTCTAGTTTTAGTGTTCAGCATGTGGAAAGCCAGTTTTTCAGAACCATTTACTAAAGAGGCTATATTTCTTCCAGTGAACCTGTTTGTCCCCTTTCTCAAAGATAATGTGTCTCAATATGTTTGTAGTTGTGTCTACATCTTCTAATCTGTTTCACTGATCCTTAGATTTGGTTTTTTTGCCAGTGCCATGATGATTTTATCACAGTATTTTTGGACTAGAATTTCAAGTCAAGGATTGTGATGCTTCCTGCCTTGCCTTTTTTTGCCCAGGATTGCTTTTGCTATTGTGGGTCTCTTCTCATTCCAGATGCATTTTAGGAATGATTTCTCTAGTTCTTTGATGTAGGCTAATGGTATTTTTTTTTGAAGACATAAAAAAGTAACCAACCTCCAACTAAAATAATCAAGAAAGAAGGTAGAGAACACAAACAATTTTAAATGAAAGAAGACATTACAATCAATGCTATAAAATACAAAGAACTATGACATGATTATCAATTATTATATTCCAAAAAAGGATACTGTAGAAAAAAGTATACATTTATAGAACAATACAAATGAGACTAAAACAGAAAATATGAACAAACCTACAGTGGGTACTAAGATTTGATTTTTAATCAATGAAACAAAATAAATATTCAATCCAAATACATGCATAAAGAAAAGAATCTTCCAACAAAGAAAGGCTCAGAACCAGATGGCTTTATGAGTAAATCATACTAAATATGAAAAAAAAAGGCAGTCCTCCAAGATTACAAGGTCAGCGTTACTCTCAAAAAGCAGAGCAAATAAAGAACACTAGAAAGAAAAAGAGAGAGAGCAAGAGCAAGAGCGAGAGAGAGAGACAGAAAAAGAAAAAGAAAGGAAGGAAGGAAGAGAGAGAGAAAGAAAGAAAAAAAGAAAAAAGAGAAAGGAAGGAAAGGGAAGGGAAAAGTTAATTACAGGCCAATATTGCTGATAAACATAGATGCAAAAATCTTGAAAAAATAATCCCAACCAAAATTGAACAGCACATTAAAAGCATCATATTCCAGGATCAAGATTCATCCCTAGGATTTAAGGATGCATCAATCTATGAAAATGAATTAACATGTTGCATCATATTAACACAGTGGATAAAAATCATATGATCATCTCAGTACATGTAGGAAAAACATGACAAAATTGACTATCCATTATTTTAAAAAATTCTCAATAAATTTCAGATGGATAGAATATACCACATTGTACTTTGAACATTCTCCAAGCTCAGAAACTTAATCATTTAATAAACTTAAGTTTATTGAAACTTAACCAACTATGTTCTAACAATATGAGTTAGAATCTCTAGGAAATAATTAATGATGTGGGCAGAGCTTTAGAGAATGGGATTAATGCCTTTATACACAGTATTTGGCTGGTTCTTTGTTTTGTTCATTTGGGTTTTGTTCTTCTGCTTTTCTATCATGTGAAGATACAGCTTTCACCCTCTCTCCTTTGATCTCTTATCCCATCCAACATATCAAGATGCAACCAGAGACAGCATATCAAGATGACTTTCATGAAATACCAAATACTGGCACCTTAATGTTAAACTTCTCACTCTCCAGAAGTGCAAGAAATAAATTTCTATTCTTTACGAATTACCAGTCTGAGATATTTTGTAACACTTGAACAAACTAAGAACTAAATAGATATTTCCCCAAAGAAAATATAAAAATGGTCAAGAAGTATATGAAAAATATCAACATTACTAGTCATTAGAGAAATACAAATCAAAACTATAAAGAAGTACTCCCTCATGCCTAATGAGATAATATATAATAAAATAAGATGTAAAATTTTGGCAAGATATGGGGAAAAAAATGGACCACTTGTATGCCACTGTTTCTGGGAATGTAAATTAGCATGGCCATTAGGGAAACTGGTGCAGAGATTTCTCAAAGAAGTAAAAAGAAAACAGCCATATAACCCAGTGATACTACTTCTGGGCATATATCCAAAGGAAATGAAATCACTATCTCAAAGAATCATCTGTACCTCCAATGTTCATTACACCATTATTCACAAAAAAATAGAATCAACCTCATGACCTATCTAGTGGATAAATGGATAAAGCAAATGTATGTACAGAAGCAATGATTAGCCTTAAAAAGAGACTTGTGGCAACATGGATATTCCTAGAGAACATTGTGCTACGTTAAACAAGCCAGATACAGAAACATAAATGCTGTGTAATCTCATATATATTACAATCTAGAAAGCTCAAATGCAAAGAAGCAGAAAGCAGAATAATGGCTGCCATGGGCTGGAGCTGGTGGTACAGAAAAGACTGGAAAATGAGTAGATATTGGCCAAATAGCATATGCTTTCAATTATCAGATGGATCTAATATGTAGCATACTACCAACAATACAGTACATAAAATTTGTTAGAGCAGATTTGAAGTGCTCTCCCTACCCCCTTGCTGAACACACAAGTATTGTGTATATGGTAGATGTGTTAACCAATTTGATTGTGGAAATCATTATAGAATGCACATATATTTCAAATCATCATGTTCATGGTATACTTTAAGTATATACACTTCCTATTTGTCAACATATCTCAATAAAGTCAAAGAGTGAGAGGACAAGAAAAAAAGGAGAGAAATGCATATGGGTCTTGTAAGCAGAAAATCTGAAAGAAATAAAGAAGGTTAAAAAAAAAAGAAAAAAAGAGAAAGGCATATGGGTCTTGTAAGGAAAAAATTTGAAAGGAATGAAGACAAAAAAGGTAAAAGTCAGGTGTGGTGGTGCACACCTGTAATCCCAACACTCAGAAGGCTGAGACAGGAGGATGGTTGTGAGTTCGAGACCAGCCTGAGCTACAAAGTGAGCTCAAGGCCAGCCTGAATAACATAGTGAGACACTGTAACAGACAAAAAAAAATTAAAAAAGGTAAAAACACAAAACAACAACAAAAAACCCTAATTGTAAACTTCAAAAGAAGACACTACATATTGTTTGTCACATATAAAAGGTTCCTCCTAAATATATACAGAATATATATTAAATCTTACTTGGTCAAAGAGGTGTTAAACTTTTAAATGCTTAAATGTGAAATACCATTCCATTTAAACTTAGGATTAGTGAATTACAAAAAGAGTTTTACAAAATAATAAAATCTTGGAAATGGTCACTACCTTTAATATGCATCTTGGAAATTTGAAGTGCTCATGTTAAAAGTATTGAGAATCAAAACAACCAGCTATAATCAGGCATTTGCTTATATATTTTTTAATTCTATATAATTCAAAAAACTGGTTCATAGTGTGGGTATGTTTCATGGGAAAAAGGGGCTCTCAAATATTTTGATAATCTTTCTCTTCTGGTTGTCACTACTCAAAATGCTGGAGTCAAACCCACATTGTATTTGAATACATGCTCAGTAATTTTGCCTGATTTCCTATTGTTACTTGTACATCCAAGACAATCAATCAAAAAATACAATAAGAATCCTGATGAGGGGGCAAAAAGTAACCTTTCATGACAACATCTAGGCCACATATAATTTCTTTCCTGCAATTGAAGTCCTAAGTAACAATTTTGTTTTTGACCTTATATTCAGTCAAGGTTTTATGGCTATACTTTTAATGATTTGCCTAGCCTTGGTTTCTGTCTCCTCTGTTTTGTGGCATGTGATTATCTCCTCCTTGTTTTGTTTTTTTTCAGTCTATGATTTGCTGGGGCTTGTTCTTTTAAACCATTCTATTGTTATCTGACACATATAGCCTTTTTTAAAGGTATTTTCTCTCCACAATTCTACTTTTCACTAGTCAGAGAAAATGTTACCTGAAATATGTGGTCCTGTTTTCTCTTCTGATATGGAACAGATTATTTGCAGTTAGACAAACTGAATAGGTCCAGAAAATAACTCCTTAAAAAATATGAAACTGTTCTATAAGCTACCTGTAAGTTTTCCAAATCAGTAAACAAGACCAGTTAATTCCTAAATATAATTAAACTACTCCCTTTTGAACACAGTGATAAGGAACGAGGTCGTTCCTGTTTTAATAGTCTATATAACTAATAATTCTTACAAATACTAAGTGAATTGAATTTTTGTATTAAGGCAATTTTTTAAAATAACCAACATCACAACAGCATTACACATAAATTGATCTGCCCTTATACTGTGGAAGTCTCTTAATCAACCCGAATTCTTTCAGTAATTATTGAGGACATTTATATTCCTTGCACTAAAATACACAATATATTTTTACTAGGGTTTTCTGCTTTTTGAAATTTGACCAAGGAGAAGTTGATCAAAAATTAAGACATTATCATCTTATACCCATATTGTATTGTAGCTTCCCAATCAATTCATGCAAGCTCAATCTTCTCTTCTAATTTATCTTCTTTAAATACTATTTTTGTCATGTTACTTCCTGAGACGAAATCCTCTAGTGGCTCCTAGTTTATATTATGTCATGTCTTATCATTTTGCCTAGACTTTAAAACCTTCTAAAATGAATTTTCTACTCTCCAACCTTATTTTCTGTTATCCTCATAGCTTAATTTATGACCCAATTTAGTACCTGTTTTCTATTATTCACTCAGTTTTATTATAAACTGTGTAGACTTCCAAACCAGCTATCTTTACAGGCATTATGCTCAAAAACAAGAGCACAGCATATGTTTTTTCTATGACACAAAATATATTGACAAAAATATACTGAAAGTAAAAAAAAAAAATTTTTTTCACTGACCAGATGCCAGCCACTGATGTGGGCTTTCCAGGCCCATTAAATTACTGAAATACATCAAGTGTTTAGCACAACCCTAAAAATATTAAGGGCTCAACAGGCATTTATTTTTATGGCTGTGTCATTTATTCCTTCCAATAAACTTGCAAGGGAATAACAAGAAGGGACGTGGAGCTCCGAAAGGCTGTGAGATCCTCCGGGCTGACATGGTGAGCAGCACTGTGGAATCAAGCTTTCACAGGAAGTGGCAGAAATACAACTTAATGTGATTAAACAGAAAGGGATTTTATTACTGCAACAAGAATACCGAAGTGCAGTGTCTCAAGAACTGGACGATTCAGTGGTTCAATAATGTGATGAAGGTGATGTGATTTTACCCACCTTGTCTGACTTTCTGAATGGGTGAGGTTGAGAGTAAAGCTTACGTACTTCATAAACTAAATATATTCACAGCAGCAATTCCAACCCCAATATTCAGACACAAGAGCATCGAAAAGAAGGGGCACCTCTTAGAAGTAAAAAAGTCTTTCTCATTAGGATCCCTCCCATTTCATTGGCCAATGTCTAAAATAATCCCCAGCAAGGAAAGTGGCACCAACAATGATTGACTTATGCCCAAAAGCACTTACCACTCTAGGGGTAGAGATTATGGAACTTTCTCTGAAATGTGTGGAAAAGGGAAAATATAACAAAATGAGAATCCACCTTTCAAGGTGAAGAAAATGCAGAAGGATACCAGGGGGTGGAGGCGGGAATCAGCAGGGCTTTCTTGTGGCTATGTGGCCACAAAGTTGCAAACATTAGATTAAAATTAAATGACTAATGGAGCATATAAATATCTATGGTTATTACACATTTAAAAACAGAGAGGAGATGGAGGGAGGAAAGAAAGCCTAACTGAAGGTCATGTTCTAAGTCATGTTCACCACCACGTGCACCACTCCCACAGGCTATGAAGCTAGTTGTTGAAAATCATAGTGATCTGTAGGAGGGTCTGTGTATGTTAGAAAGGTTTCCAGGGATAAAAATGCTTTGAATCCCAAGAAGGAACTGATGATCACCATGTTCAGGAGTGCAGACCATCATGAGCTAACGAGGCTGTCAGGTCGGTGAGCTAGCCAAGGAGCAAACATATCAGAAACCATTCAGCAGGAAGCCTGACTAACAAAGCAATTATTTCCTCATAGCACAGCTATAGAAGAGAATTTAACTAGTTTCTTTCCTAAAACCAAAGTTCTCTGTAACTAGAAAGACTATTTCCTTAAGAAACGACAGCAGAAAAAGAAATGTTTATTTAATCAGTCTAATATTCATGCAATATGCTAAAAATCCAAGAGATAACGTAACCCACAAGATACATTTAAACAGTAATTCTAATTAAGATGGAATAATTTTTAAAATTAGAGGTTTTGATTATGGACAGACTTTTGGTTGAGAAGATACATGAATATGGTCACAGATATAGCAACAAGTGCTTTTTATGCAAAGAGGACACCACTTGTGCTGAACTTTGTAAATACTATTCTTTTGCAGCACCAGGGATTGAATTCACAACCTCACGCTTGCCAGGCAGGAGCTTAGGCCACTGAACTAAATCCCCAGCTCTTGTTTTTTTGAGACAGGGTCTCGCTATGCAGTTCAGACTGGCCTTGAGCTCACTTTGTAGCCCAGGCTGGTCTTGAACTCACAACAATCCTCCTGTCTCAGCCTCCCGAGTGCTGGGATTACAGGCGTGTGCCACTAGGCCTGGCTTGTCCTATTCTTTTCTGTGGAGCAAATGTAGGAATCCAAAGTCATGGCACTATCCAAAGACTTTTCACCGAACAGTGCACCAGAAGGAGAGACAGATCTGCATAGAAGTCCCAGTTCTGCCATTTATTATACCACATTGCTTACTTTGTAACCCTATTTCAGATCTCTCATCTGTAAAATGTGGATACGAATACTGATTCTTATAAGAGAATTATATAATATTTAAAGCACCGAGTACCAGCTGCACATAGTGTTCAATGTTAGGCATTGTTATATCCTAATTATAGATCTCATGGAACTCCAATACTACAAACTTTACTTATGAGAATGTTTTGCTTCTTCCCTTCAATGTGAAGCAAAAAGATCAATAATTTTTCCCCAGTCCCTGACTGTTAAGTTACATGACTAATATTCAAAATCCCTCCAATAACCCCCCTGATGGGATTCACAAGAGAGATACGCAGGGGAAAAAATGGGTCTCTCTAAGTCTGTTCATTGTAAGATCCCTCTGAGAACGGAATCTCACAGAGTTCTGGACAATGCTCAGTGGGAGCAGAGGTGAGTGGGTACATCTGATGTCTTTATGCTCTCTTGCAGCTGCAAACATCTTAACATCCAATTGGCAGCGGACACCTCAGGCAATTTTCATCTTCAGAGAGCAATTCCTGGTTGTCTTCCTGGCGAATATTTTTAAGAGAGTTTCAAAAACCAAAGCATTTATTAAGGAGCATCTCCTTTAAAGGACTTTTCATCAATTTTAGAGCTTTATTAAAGAAGTAAGCTGTGCAAACCTTTCAGTTTCTTGCCAAGCCTTTTATCTGATCTGAGAGGGAACCTTGTGTACTGAGTTTCCTTTGGCTCTGAAAAACACAGATTGTCTCAAGGAAACACAATGATGTGCATTAAAGCAGCAATCCTCCTGATGAAATCTGAATTCTCAGACTTTAGGGCACTTACATTCCCACAAGCACCTTCCTGGTGTAGTGGGGACAGGTTAGGACCTATGCATAATGAATTTCTGCAAATAAACCTGGAAATCACACAAATTCTGAATTTAAATAGGTAAATCATATACCAATAATATCCCAAGATTACTGTAAGTAATGTAATTAGGGTTTGTGGCATCTTGGCATCATTTAGTGATATGACTCTATCTAGTAAATTGAGGAGAAATCTCCAATTAACATTAACTGCCCACAGATTAACTGCCCATTTTAATTCATGTTAATCTTGTCTTTACTTCATTACCTAGTATTTCATTAAATCATTTAGTAAAATCTGTATGTCAAGTCTTAAACACACAGTGAATTTTTAATCATGCTATGAAATGCCCACACCCCCGCAATTATATCCAGGTATTTGCATATTATTTTTATTGAACAATCCCAGAGTTGGAGAGAAACAACTACATCACATGTATTTAAATTTTTTTATTAAGCAAGAAATAAGTGAAAACTCATTTATTGATGATGTTTCCTACTATCATTTTTAAAAAGGTATCTGAATTTTTTTTCCAATATGAATTTTCCTACTTCTGCTACATTTATTCTGTGGGAAGTCACACAGTAAGATTTTTGTTGAGGTAAAACAAAGCATAAAAATAGACTTAATGAACTTTCAAAAACCAAATCTACTATTTAACAAGAACATACTTCAACAAAATAAAACAGAACCAGCATTTCTGGCTCTCCCTCAATTCCCGTATTCTTTTCAAGAGTAACCAGAATCACCAAATCTGTCTTAGTGACTTTTCTCACTACTGGGATAAAATACCTGACACATTTAAAGTAGGAAAGGTTTATTTAGCTCACGGTTTATAGAGGTTTCAGTTCCTAATTGGCTGGCGCTCAGGCAGGTGACAGGGCATCACGGAGGAGAAACAGTTCATGGCCGGCAGAGGGCAGCAAAGCAATCAAGGCTGACTACTGCTCTTTCTATCCCTTATATCTTATCCAGGCTACTTAGGGAAGTTAGCACTACCATCCTTAGTCATTGCGTCCTTGATCCTAGCATTGCAACATGAATCAATCCCAGCATCACACATTCTAGATCCAGTCACCTTTGAAAAAGCCTCACCTATGACTTAGGAGGGACTTGACACAAGCCATAACAAAACCCAATACCACAGACTAATTTTTCTGTTATCTCATGAAAAAGAACCATGCAATATACACTCTTGTACCTGCCTTCTTTTCCTGGACATTGTATTTCAGAGGAAAAAAAAATATCACCATGTATTCTGAGAGTCATTAAAGCATGTTTCAATAGTTGTTCATTCTCAGTGCTATAGAATATTGCATTGCAGAATATATCAAAGACTACTTATTTCACTGTTTATAAGAAGCCAAGTAGGTTTTGGTTTAAACAGTGCTACTAAGGATATAGCAATGCACATATTTAGTTGAACACCTACATATTCCTCTTGGGCATAAAAAGGATGAACTGTTGGTTATTCAGATATATATATGTTCTGCTGTAGCAGTGTGTACCAAACAGTTCTCCAATAGTATTATATTTTATAACATGTTCAAGCTCTGTTTCTCTACATTCTACCTGGTACATTTTGTCCTTTTTCTAATTCTGTATCATTGCAGTTTTAGCCTACATGTTCTTAATGACAAATTTGTGCACCCTTCACATATTTATTGTCCATGTGGACATTCTAAATATTTATGCTACTATAAATTTTAAAATCTTTGAGTTTATTACTGTTTTCTGCTTGTACGTGATGATAGAACTAACATTCTGTATATTACTGCCACACAAAATTTTTTTCAGTGTGATGGATGAAAGAATGTCTCCTTACAAAGGAGTTATTAGTTACTCCGTCCTTTCTCCACCATTGGGTAAAGCAGGGAGGGAACAACTTGTTTATACTAATGACTGCACAAAGCTACATCTGGCCTTGAAAGAGTACGTTTGTCTCCAAAAGACCGGATTTCAAATTGGATGTAGCAAACACAGGCTTCCTCTAAGCTACTGCCCTGGGACAGAGCATATGTGACTGCTTCATAGTCTTCAATGTTCTGGTATGATTTGGACACTGATCTTACAAGGCTTTTTTTTTTCCATCTCTAAACTACTCTCCTCAGCAGGATTCTTTTTCTGGCTTTTCTCCTCACAGCGGTTCTCCCCAATTTTTAGTGAAATCTCCTCTCCTTTTGTCCTTCCCTTGTTCATGTTACTTTATACCTAGCTCCAAATATTCGTTTATGAGATTTCTGGAACTTTTCTGCCTGATTTCCAAATTCTATTTGCTTGAGAATTCTCCCTTGAAGGCCAACCAAATTCTCAAAATAATTTGCCCAATATTCTTATTTTCTAACAGGTGACATTTTTGTAATGCTCAAAAATATCAGATACCTTTGACTTCATTCTATAGTCATCCTCCCTCCTACCCGCCTCTCTGCCTCAAAGGCCACTGCACAATTTGAATCTACTTGCCCACCATCCCAGCCTTTCAGAAATAAAGTAAAACCTATTGGTCCCTGACCACCGTCAGTGAGTTTATCACACCAAAAGACCTTTTGCATTTTCAATTCCACCCTTATCCCTCACCCAACTCTTTGTTGCTCTGTAAGAATAATTGGACCATAAGGCATTTGTACAGATCCTCAAAGCTCTTTGGGTCTTTAAGTTTGTAAAATCCCAATGAAGGACACCACTCTCTCTCACTAAACTCTTGACATTGTTGCAACTCTGAGACTCCCTTGCTTTATTACAATTTAGTGTGGTACTCTAAAATTCATTTTCTCTTCTTCCTGTATTATACACTCCACAAGTTTACCTCATTTCCTGTAAAATGAGATGCCTGTCACTTATTCTAACATCTGTTCAGTGGACTTGCCCACAACCGAGTTCCCTCCCCAGAGAAGCACACTAAAGTTCTCAAACTTCTCAACTGTGACTTCACTACCATTGCAGAAGTCTTCACATTTCTTACAGGTTGAGGAAGCTTCAAACGCTAAAGGAAAACTATTTTCCAGCCTGAAATATCTTAAACAAGTTTGCATTCTTACAAATTCATGAAATGCTCACGATTGGGTTCACTCAAGGCCTGCCAAGAAAACATTTATCAAAGTACTTCCCATTCAACAAAAGGAAACTAATGTCTGATTACATCTTTTCATAAAATAGAAGTGATGGGAAAATATTTGCAAAAACAGAAGCTGTGTACTCAATCTGGGTTTTTTTCAATGTTATTCACTATAAATGGGCATTATGATATACTTAATATGACTACTTCTAGGAATGATGGGAGGTAAAGTTACCATTTTCTAAAAGCTTTAAAATATGTAGCTACTTTTGATTCCCAAATGCCTTCTTTTATTTTCTAGAGTGGTCGAGTTTGTATATCTGTGCTGAAAAGTGAAAGGACAGAACAACAGTGCATAAAAGATATTATAAATTCCTCAAACCTTGTAGGAACTTAGTCTTTAGATTCTAGACATTCTGATACAAATTTTGGGAGCATACTTAAAGTAGAATGACTGAGTTACTCAAAAATTTCTTTGAATTATCCCTCAGGCTGGCACAAAAGTCAGATGTTTTCTGTCATGATTTCTTTTTAAAGTCTAGTACAGAAAGGAAGTTCGTCAATAGGTTCACTTAATGGCTAATTTTAAATATACACATCAGAGCAGTGCTTTTATTTAAAAAATAACCTCCAAAGAAGAAGGAGGGATACAGATTTTTCCCAAAAAAAGGAATCAAGAGATAGAGGATTGAATGAAGAAAAAAGAAAGATATATTATCATTACAGTATTAGTATAGTATTAGTATATGTACATGTAGTAACTCCACATGAGGAATGCAAACATGAACTGCAAATGTGTACAAAGAAAAATAAAGGAAGGCTATTAAGATATGAAAAGGGAAGGAGGAAAGACACAGGGGATGAAAAAGGGAATTAAGATGTTTTAGGTACATATATTGATTCCTCACAAGAAATGTAATCATTATGTGCTAAACATGTTCTAATAAAGGAAAAAAAAAACCTCCAACAAGATGAATCAGATGCTTTTCTAACACTGTAAGATCTATAAATTATCTGAAAAGTTTAAGTACACCTGCACATCTCTTAACATATATCTCTCATGTCTGAAATATATACGATCTATTCAATTATACTTAAAAGTGCCCTTACTGAATCAGATCAAAATGAGAATTTGTAAGAGACAGAGAAAAATCATTTTTACTGAATCCAAATACAAGTAGTTTTCAGTCAAAAAATTGTAATTTAATGTCCTATTTTATAAATACATATACAGAAATATATTGATGCATATATGAACATTTAACTGAAATGTATATACATATTCATCAACTCATCTACTTTTACAGTGGTTTCTTGATCAAATATAAAATTTTGGAGATAGATATTTTCACAATTCTTTATACAAGTTAGTTAACTGAAGCAAAAGGAATCTTTAATATATATTGTATAATAAAAAGAAATAAACTCCATCAAAACAGTTTACATCTCAGATAGTTTATACGTTATATAATGATCTTATAAATAAAAAAAAATCCATTGTGCATTTCTAGGAAATATCAATTTAAAAGTATTTCAGTAAGGACAATCAGTAAGTTTTATGACATCAGATTATTTCTACAGATATTATTGAATGTAATATTCAATTGTATCCTGTAGGGCATAACACCAATTTGTCATAAAGGTATATTATTGTGGGTATATTACTCACATTAATTCTTTAGAATATTCACTGATAAATTATTAATTACAATTTTATGAGTTTTATTACATTAAAAATGAATA